>QNGE01001508.1:124498-162433 GCA_008508345.1 Paragonimus westermani | reverse complement strand
ATTATTACTATTATTATTATTACGCTTACGGTTCACCCTACAGGTGAATTCGAGTGTATGGGAGCACTGGAAAATATACCATATGCTGGAAGGCACCATTATGTCGGTGAATCGCGACACGTAGCAGAAAGTTGTGTGCATTCGCGTCCTCCAACCAAGGCGATGGTTACCGCTGGTAATCCATCCAACAGAACCACGTTTTTAGGCTTGGCATCACAGTGCATCACGCTCAGGTGATTGAGCCGAGCATTTTTGTTCGCTGCCATTGGAATGAAGGTTGTCTCTGTATCATCCACCATTGTACTGTCGTTCGGCTACTGTACATGCATTTTTTTCATAAGGAGTCAGAAACTTCGTAAAGTGAACACACTTGGAAATCCTACTAACCCGCGTAATATTTTCTTGTATGACTCAAATGGGAACGTGGAATGTGTTCAGCGGTCCATGCAGTCTGACATCTGCGCACAGGTGGTTACCACGTTGGAAGCAGAACATAAGCTCCGATTCACCACAGAGACCGGCGAAATGAACCAATATTTTTCGCAACATGGATTCCACACAATCCACGTAATTGATACATCATTTTCGGCAGCGCAGTAAGTAGACAGAAACGGAGATGCTTGAGGAGCTTCCATAAATCTTTTCATCCACTATTGCTTTCAGTACCACAGAACCGGCGTACAACAAGAATTGGCGAAATTCCGTAGCATTCCAATGGTCGCCGTAAATCAGGGATCGACATTTATCAGGGAACTCACAATTCGCTTTTCAGACCCGTTAACCAATTAGTTAACTGATTTCTCTGGGAGGATCTCAAACGAAATTCCCCTTCCCTGGGCCTACTCTTCATAGATTCATTAAACGCTTCATCACTTCCAGGCTCACCATGTGCATTTAATCTAGCGGGAAACAGGCTACCATTTCCACGTGTAATCTTTCGAGAAAGGAAATTGTTGTATATCTGCATCCTGAACCGCCGAGGCATTTCCTGTCATCGCTGCTGGAGTGTCCGCCGAAGTGTAAGACTGCGGGAGGGAATCAGCTGACCTTGCTCTCAGAAAAACTAACCCCCCTTGACACTGCCCACGACATAAGAAATGGTCGCGAGTAAACTTTTTTCTAACTCTTACGTGAACACAACAATCGCTTACGCTGATAATGTTCCAGAACGTGATGAATCGCTAGCACCTCACCAACAGCATTAGCCTTGAGTGTCGTAGAATTGTTCCCAAAATGCTCCGGACGCGCTAGTTTAGCCAACTGATAGACAGCCGCACGCGAACAACCTCGCCTCCGATATGACACCTCACCGTCCATTTTCCAGGTAACAAAGAAAGCTAGATGACTGAAACTAGCCGATTGACACCATACCCACTATTATGAAGTGGTTCGATAAAACAAAGTTGACATGAGCGCCGTAGGTGCACCGATACGTTTTTAGCTGGGAAAAACTATATAGTTTTTATCGGCGGTTGTGCTCACCAAATGGTACGCAGAAATTATGTCCATCGCATTCCGGTGGGTGATCCAAAAGGAACACTCAAAGATCACTCAGGAGACGGCTGAGTTCTCCAATGTGCTACTACGGTACGACCTCAAATTTAATTCCGCCGTCAGCACCTTAGTCACGGATAATGGAACGCAAAAGTTAACGAGGACTGACTTACAAATCATACCACGCACGTTCATCATCGATCCGTTCCTAACTCCTTCTATCAACCAAATTTTAGCCAGCTTGTAAACCTCGTGTAACATTCCACAGTGGGGAACTCACGTGAGCAACAGTAATTCATTGGGCAGGAGACGGAATTTTCACGTGCTGAAAATGGGTCGTACGAGGGTTGACCACAGAACTGATGAGTTGGACGCCGTGTTCACAAGCACCCGATGGCACACACGAATTCGTAGAAAAGGTTTATTTAGCAACACATGCAAAAATGGGAACGTGAGAGCGTAATGTGTTATGTGGTGTACAAGCCAGCAAAAACAAGAGTCTCACAATTATATAATGCTTCCTTCTGTTGGTGATTCCTGTGCCTTGTCCAGGTACGTGACCGCCGTGAGGCCTGGAAGGGTGAAGAAAAACACATGTTGTTATGCGCGCAGTTTGTTTGCTGTCGTTACTGTTACACTCGTTTACTACCGAATTGCCGCGACTTCCTAGTGTCCTTAATAAAACTTTCCCACGCACTAAAAGAAGGTACTTTCCTGCAGCGAAATGGACAAATTCAGTTTTCTCTATAGTAGCACGTCAGCTATCATTCGAACGATTTTACAAACTCACGTATTAATGGTCCAGAGTTGTTCCCGTTTTACGAAATATAAAGGGCGCAGTAGCGTATGCAACTGTTTGCGACGTGTTCCGTGGGTTCACAGTTGTTAGATTTATCAATTCAGTTCTCGCGGCACATGTTGCAGTTCAAGATTTAATGGGGTCTGGCGTAATGCCTGTTTGGTTGTCAACTCTCTAGAGTGAGACCACAACCACCCTCTCAAATGTTTGGGATGAGTCACATCCTACAAGCCGCAGACTCACCATTAGTGAAATGAACGAATGCAGGAGACTGTTCCGATGCAATACATTGACTACCGGCATTAGGCGGTACGTAGGATGTGTTTACGGAGAATTAATCACGACCGCTGACGTCGGAAGCATCTGCCGGAAGCTGAGGCCTGCTACGTCAAGTGATTGTTACGTAAGAATAATAACCGAACATTAGACAATCTCTAGGACGTGCTGTCAGTGATCAGTGCGATAGGTGAGTTACGCACTATGCGGGATGAAGACAACAAATATACGCATATCTGCTTTTTCCAGCAAATGGAAGTTGGACCATCCCAACGTTTTCAACGTGTTGCGAATTTGGATTTTACCCATGAGGCAAACAATCGAAAGTATGTCAGTGAACTTTTTCTCTTACTTTCACGGTTGGTAGTTATATCAGCTTTTGTAACAGATTGTGTGGGACACGGCCGGCCGGTGGTGTAGTTGGAAGTAGGCGTCACTACGTAGTCTGTTCGATATTTCTGGAGAAATAATGGGGCAGTGTTGTATCTGTATTCGAGCCCCATCCACTACATGCCTTACGGACAACGACAACGGTGGTGAAAACAAATGACTCTGTGGAGTGCATGCTGTATTGTGGTATTTACAAGCATTCGGGCCATTTTGAAGTGCACGGACGAGTCAGCCGCTGGTTGTTGAGGCCGCGACCAATGAGGACGCACTTCGAGCTTTGGCACGAGTGTGGGGCACACAGGTGGCCTTGACGAGTACACAATATTCATTCATTGAACAGCAGTTCATATGAGCGTTCAAATATGACCGTTGATTTGGGTTTCTCGCAAGTCTCATTGATGTTGAGACAGAAGTTGAGGAAATGTTGTTGCAGGTGAGAATACCCGAGGAGAATAGCGCAGCATCCCGTTTTCTCCCATGAACGACGATTCTAACCTAAGGCCTACGTAGTATCAAATGAGACGGCATCCATTTAGGGCGAACTCATCTCCGTTGTGCACTTGCTTCGTTTGAGGAAAAAAGCAGACTATTATGGTCATCTTCAAATCGACACCATGAAGAGAGTATTGAATGAGTATTTCTGCATCAACGACTGCCTCGTGTCAATCCGAGATTTTGACGTTGTCAAGCGGCTTGTTAAACAACTTTGCGTTCTACTTCAGAACGAAGCAGTTCGACTAAGTATGTGGGTCTTGAGCAGTACAGAAGCATTCCACCTCATCTGTACTCAGAGGATGCCAGACACATGCGTTAAATTCGAATTGAACTTTCACAACCTGAACGTATCCTGGATGTCCAGCGAAATGCAGAGACCGGAGATTTTGTGCCGAGCTTCCCTCCGCCAGGTAAACGGGTAACCGGAAGAGACCTGTCCTTATATCTATCCAATTCTCGTCATCCCATCCTGGTTGTCTCTTCATGGCTATTGCCAGAGAAAAGTTTGTTGCAAGCACTGTGTCAGGGAGATCGGTTTGGTAAGAACCTATTATTACTGACGACTGTAGTGTCTGTAGTTCATGATTATATCTTTCAACTTATTTTTGTATATATTTGTACATATCGTTTCGCTATCTTCTCCTGTACACATGTTTGAAAACATATTCATTTTTTGAATTTGATTGTCGTTACAACAAAACGGGAGTTACCATGCGCCATCACTGTTTTCTTCATTTGCGTGGATTTTTGATCTGGTTAAGTAATCGCACGGCGACATCTTTTCATTAGCTCCGCGTGTTTGTTGACCCATCGTCGTCGAGCGTTCGTCATTCTACGCCGTGTGTGGAATTATCCATCAGTCGCCATCCTAACCAGACCCCCTTGCGTTGTCTTTCTCTCTGGCGGTGTTCTATCCAATTCAACGGATTTCGACCTGTCAGTAAGTCATTCCCATTTTTTGGATACGTCTTCTTTTTACTTAAACGTGTACCTTTTGTACGCACTCGTTACCGTTACAGCTTCTTTTGTTATTACGATATTTTTGTTATTTCCTATCATTTGATTGATTAAGCCGCTAAAAATTTAATGGGCCTGACTGTTTATTTTCGAACAACAGTTTATCCATCTCCTTGTTATTATTAACAATGCTTAAAAACGTTGTGGACTTTGAAAATAAAAGCGACCACAGTGTTGTTTCAAAATTACGCGAATACAGCGCCCGGAACCCTCGACTGTCGTTTCGTCAGATTGAGGCCGTCCTTGCCACTGAGCAAATAATATCACGGAGAAATGCGATTTCCATATGTAGTGCAATCCCTCTCTTCTGATGTCACAGCAGATGTGGAAGGTCCGTTGAAATCGGTTCCATCCGATTCCCCCCATACCTTCTCGAAGGACGTCATCATAAAACAAACTGGGAAACCGGAGGCCAAGCTTTTAAACAACTTGTTTAGTTCAGTCGAACTATGTGAACGATCCCCAACCCAACTGTTACGTTATATGAGGATTCTTCTGGGCTCACGGAAGCTGGACGACACCATCACAGGGCAGTTGTGGGCAGAGAAATTATCATCTGCGTTACAGCACATTTGGGCCCATATAGATGATGACAGCTCAGTCGACAAATCGGCAGTGCTTGCGGACAGGGTGTTGAAAACGTTTCCTTCAGAACTGGTGCGTGCCGCAACCACAGCTCTTCTCACATAGTTCTCTTCAGCCCCAACAATTGATGGTGGTCTAAAACTTTTGATAGAAAAGATATATCACCGTATGGATAGCATGGCTATGCAAATCAATGAGCTGAAGTGGCATCCGTTCAAAAGCCGTGCACAATCTTACTCTCGCGGTCTTCCAAGTTTGCGTTGGTATCACCACAACTTTCGGCACAAAGCGATGAAGTGCACCCAGCCACGCACCCTCCGAACTCTCCATGTATCACAGTCAAACCGGCAGGCCTGCCATCAACCACCGTTGCTGGCCCAGCAGACACCAGTCACCTGTTTTATATGAAGGAACGATAACTGGCTGCCGGATCCTCATCAATACCGGATCCGACCTGAGTGCTGTCCCACCACAACCAATGATCGACTTCAGCCTGACCAATACAACGCACACAATTTGTATGTCGACCTCGGTCTTCGGTGATATTTTCAATGAGTAATCCTGCTCGCCGATGTTCGGACGCCACTCATCGGCACCAAATTCCTGACACATTTCAACACTTTTGTTGTTGTCAAGAGGCGTAGGCTAACTGACCACAAAGCTGTCTGCAAAATAAAGGGCGTCTTATCGACGATTGCATTAATCGGCATCCGGCCTGCTCTTACACCAACATCGCCCCACGCAGCGCTGCTGAAATATTTCTTCACGTTAACTCGGCCGTGCTCACATGCTGAGACGGTTTACCACAACGTGGAACATCATATTACAACACGCGGTCCTCCAGTTTTTTCTCGTCTACGCCGTTTACACCTTGACGAACTCAAAATAGCCAAGGCTGAATTCGAACATATATTTCAGTTGGGCATAATTCAACCTCCAACCAGTTTCCAGGCGACACGCTGCATATGGTACCCAGAAAATATGTAGGCGATTAACGACCTTGCGATAATTACCGTGCTCTCAACAACTGTACACTCTCGGTAAGGTGCCCTATACCGATTATCTACGATTTTTCCTTATGGCTTGTCGGCGCTACTATTTTCTCTGGGTTAGACCTGATAGGCTTATAGTCGCACACCCCGATTGCAGAGGATAAAATTCTGAAGACAGCTATTACAACATCTTTGGGACTTTTCAAGTTGACAAGAACGCCCTTCAGACTTAGTAATGTGGCTCAAACGTTTTAACGACTCATGAACAAAGTATTGCGTGGAATCTCTTTCGCATACGTCTAAGTTGACGCTGTTTTGTTTGCTGGACGCTCGGACGAGGAACATTTATCTCATCCCCCTGCTGTTTTTGACCGTTTCGCGGAAAATAATGTCGAAATCGACATCAACGAGTGTCCCTTCAGAGTTAGTTCACTAGATTGCCTGGGTCATCGCATCGATCCAGCTGGCACCACACCTCTGTCAGATAAGTTGAACCTGTCTCGGTTTTTCCGGGTCTCACTACAATGACCCAACTACGATGATTCCCTTGCATACTCAGCTATTCTAGGTGATTCATTCCCAATTGATCGAACATTCTGAAGTCTCTGACCGACTTTGTCGACTCATAACGCCAATCCATCAAACGATTACCCGGAACTAAAATAGCTTTCTCTGCCGCAAAGGAAGCCTTATGACACGCCACTAAACTATGCATTATTAATTGCGATCCAAACACTCGCCTCCTGTTTATTACGGATGCAACAAACACCGTTGTTGGTGAAGTCTTAGAACAATCCGTAAATAGTGAACAGTAACCCTTGGTTGTTTTCTACTGAAAGCTGTAACCAGCACATATGAATTACAGCACCTTTTGACGTAAGCCGCTGGCTATATATTTGACGATTCTTTACGTTCGACAGCTACTGGAAGGCCGACATTTTGTTGCGCAAACCGATCACAAGCCCTTGACATTTGCTTTTCACCCAAGCCTGATCGCTACTCTCCGCCTGAGATCAGACATTTGGACCACATCTCCCAGTTCACCACGGACATCCTACACCTAACTGGCGACACCAATATAGTTGTGGATGCACTATCACACCCTGACGTCAACCTAGTTTAATCGCCACCCTCCTAAAGTGGTCACCGCCCAACAGTGCAGCGAGGACATGGAGGACGTCTCCGCATGCAAGCCAATTAAGTTGTCTACCGTCCATCTGCCGATACAAGCTGATGACATTATATGCGAGATTTCGACAGGTACACATAGACCCTTTGTCCCAATTTCCAATCAACGTACCGTTTCCAATCATTCCCACTACTAATCTCACCCTGAAAAACGTGGGACACTGTAGTTGTTTGCGCACCGTTTGAAAACAGATGTTCGTCTCTGTTCACGACAATGTATCGAGTGCCAAGGAAACAAAGTGCACAAGCATAGGATTACCATACCTAGCACATTCTCCTAGCAGGACGCCCACTTTTCCCATGCACACCTAGACACCGTTGGACCACTACCACCTTCCAACGACTGTACGTATATACTAAGTACCATCAATCGTTTTATCCCCTGGCCTCTAGCTACACCCCTTGAAGATGCCTTAACGGAGAAGATTACTGAAACCTTCTTGGGGTATTAGATCACTCATTTTGGTGTACCATTCACAATCACTACGGATCGCGGTGCCCAATCTCAGTCTTATCTTTTTCGCAACTTTACGCCGTTACTGTATTGGTCACACACTAAAACGACTGCATACCATCCTTGCGCTAATGTGTTGATCGGAAGTTTTCACCGGCAACTAGAAGCATTGGCAACCGTCGAATCTGACGCAGCGGAGTGGAGCGAGAGCCTGCCATTCATTCTCCTTGAAATCCGGACTACAGTTGAAAGGATATCGGTTGTACTACTTCAGAATTAGTTTACGTTACCACGTTGCATCCCCCAAAGAAATTGACTCGACAGTCGACACGCTCAGACCCAGGTACGGATTCCATTTCACGTTTACGACAGCACACGTCCAGCCTTCCTTCCACACCAACCCGTCAGCATTGACGCCGAGAACAGAAATCTCCGAGTTTGCGCGCATGCAAATTTGTGTTCATACAGCAGGACGCCCTGAGGAGACCATTGCAACCACGATACTTCGGCGCCTTCAAAGTGGTTGAGCGCAACAAAAAATCGCCATTATTGAATGGTTCGGACGGAGCGAATTCGTATCCACTGGTCGACTGAAACCGGTCTACACAGAACAAGATGTTGACCCGTCTGACCCGGTACTAACTAAAAACAACTCCGCCTCACCCCCAAGAGTATTACATCCACCCACAGTTCAGCCCCCTTGTACCCTTGAAAAACGCGCCATACGTAGAAGGCGGTTGATGCATTGGCCGAAGCACCTAGCAGATAACAGTACGTGATATGATTATGGAGCGTCTGACTGCTTTTTCTCGTCACAGTTGTTGGTACAGCTGCCTGCAACCTTTGGACGCCCTACGTGTTCTCAGCTGTATTTGATCAGGAAGGCGGAAAATTGCACATCCTATGTGACGCACAGGAATTTGGGTACGGCTCCTTTGCTCATGCCTGCTTCTGCATGACGAACGGGGAGCTATGTTCGTCAATGTTGTTTGTCAAGCCCAGAATGGTTCGTGTGAAAGTTGTCTTTTTTCACCTGCTGGAATTGGTTGTTGCTGCTTTAGTGATTTGTGCTTACGAACCATTAGCTACTAAACTGGGGTCGCTTTTTAGACAAGTAAATATTTCTGGATGAACTCCATGATCGTTCTTTACTGTAATGCCAATGTTTCCACTAGGCTTGGTGCGTTCGTTGCAAACCGAACAACTACCACCGTATGCCAGCTATCCGGTAGGTGTGTGGAAGCAACGCACACGAGCGGTACAGCGCATCATCGGGCGACTATGCTGGAAAGACTCCAGTTGAGACCGTGTGTACTCTCCTTGGAATTGACAACATGCAGGTGGGTATGACCAATTCACCTCAGCCTTACCATTTATTAGCGGGACATACCTTTCAAATCCCCCTACTAACTCCGTCCCCCATTGTTCCACTGCCCAACTATAACTTACTGGCACTTTTCCAACAATTCCTATCATGGACCCAAACGCAGATAACACCCAACCACTCTATAATGAGCTCACTATAAGAATATCAAATCAAGCAATGCCACCAGAGACTTTGAATTACAAAGATATTTCTGCTTTAGACATTTTTATAGGTCTGAAAATGATGCCGAACAAGAAAAATGCACTGGGTTTATTGTTTTTTAATGCACGTTGGCTAATTAATAAGATGCATATCTTCAGATCCTTTTTCTTATATAATCCCTATATTACTTCAGCCACTGAAGCTTGGTGCATCCCTGAGACTCCAGACACACCTAAACGTTTCATGTTATCACATGTTCCGCAGAAATTGTGGTGTAAGACGAGGCGGATGATGTTTAAATTATCTAACAGAGCAATATTCTGCAACCATACTCGATGAGCCATATCTTGGTATGATAGATGACTCCTCGTGGATGTTAGTGTCTACTGGATCCTGTGAATTACCCTTAGTATGTGTATACAAACCATCTAACGCCACTCAGGACGACGTGACAAATCCTACTGAGGGAGTGAACCATGTATCAGCCTTACCTTCACAGTACAAAATAATTGGTGGAGACTTCAACATGCCCTATAACTCCTGGACCTCTTTCACTGCCCCTTCAAATCAAGCTGAGTTCCTTGCATGTGTCCAGATAAACGGATGGCGCCAACATGTTTTAGCGCCTACTAGACAAGACCACACTTTAGACCTCACCTTTACCACAGGCATTTATTCTGTTACTGTATTCGTCTTGGAACAATTTTCAGGAGGTGATCATAGCATAGTCAACTTTATGTTCCACCTAAAATCTGGAAAAGAGTCGACCATCATACACTCCGCTGAACTAAATTCGTCAACTGGAACGTGTTCGCCACACTTTTGAGATCTCTAGAATGGATTGCATCCTTTCTTACCTCTGATCCTAGTATTGCAACCGAGGCATTCAGTGAACACTTCAGGTATTGCATAAACATCATAGACCCGCAAAGATGAAAACACCGTAGTGTAGGGTAACGACATAATTCTCATTCCAGAGGAGCAAGGTGAGCCCAAAAGTCTTCAGTCACGGTAATGGAAAGCACGCGACTTTTCTCCTATCATGCAAGTGCATGAAATGTTCAATGCAATCGAATATAGAACCAAAGTGATACACATGAGTGAAGATAAACATGCGCTTAACAGCACAGATAAGAGCTCGCAGTTGATGCAGTTGATGAGACGCAGGAATAATGGGAGAGACCCTGCCACTTCAGTAGTGACACTGCAGGACAAAACCACTGTAGATGATCCTCTAGCACTCTGTGAGGTTTTTAATTCATATTTTGCCGCTTCCTTCAACATCGAAGATCACATACTGCCCCCACCCCTCCTGTCAGTACAAGTACGTTGCTAAACCATATCCCTGTTGATGCATGGCTCATACGCTCTCAGCTAGCTATTATCAAACCTTCCCACTTACCTGGTCCTGATGGCATTCAGCCTGTTGCTCCAAAATACGGAGGGGAAGACATCCCTCTACTTCTGCTTAATATTTATACACTTTTTCTAATATCAGGTTCCTTCCCTCTTCAGTGGAAAAACTCTACAATCAAGCCCCGCTATGAAAGTGGCCCGCGACATGAAGTCAGCAATTATCGTCCCATCTACCATACCTCAATTTGTTCTAGGTTGTTGGAAAGGATAATAAAATGTCGTATGGTCGAATTCTTTTTATCACGAAACCTTATAAACCACTCTCAGCATGGGTTTCTCAACAAGCGTTCTTGCATGACATGCTAGCTGGAATTTCTTGACCATGTGAGAGAATCTACTGATGCCGGTGAGGCGATTATCGTTATACTCTTGGACATGGCGGAGGCTTTCGATCGTGTGCCTCATAAGCGTCTCCTGCTCAAAATAGCATCCTTTGGTATACGTGATTCACTGCTTAGCTGGTTTTCGTCATACCTTACCGGCCGCACCCAAACAGTGAAAATATGAGACAGTAGTGGAGTGATACAAGGAAGTGTTTTGGGACCATTATTCTTTTTCATCTATGTAAGTGATATACGTATTCCTCGAGCGTGACAAACTATTCCTATTCGCTGATGATATCAAACTTGTTTACAACTTTCCTCGTGACAATCTAAATCCATGTTTAGAAAATATACGAAAGGACCTCATGTCATTAGAGACTTGGTGTTAAACTTGACTGATGAAATTTTTAACCAATAAATCCACTATCGTTGTGCATTGTTGTCACGTACAAGGTGGCTCTATAGAGCTGGACGATCACAGCATATCAAATGCCAACTCAGTATGGCCTGGGTGTGCGCTACTCAAACCCATTCAACTTTGCAGAACACATCCTTTCTAGTCGCTAAAACCGGACGGATGATGGGTCACGGTAAACACTTATTCTTCCTACCTGCTGCACGACTACACCTTTATAAACTATGTGCATGACCCCAATTTGAGTGCTGTAAGTCCATATATGGCCACCTGCGCGAGTCTGATAGGATAGCTCTGGAAAGCCTCCAACATACATTCACGAAAAGCCTATTCGTTTATCCATTTAATATGAGCTACATAGAACACTGCCAAACGCTTGCAATTGATCCCCTTTGGTTACGGCGACTCATGGGTAATCTGGTCTGTGACAGTGAATTCACCGTCAGTTTTGCGACTCGCTTACAACAGAGGTCGGAGTATACCCTCAGAAACGAGGACTTCACCTTGACGGCTCCTAATTCCCGGAAAAACTGCGTTAAAATTATTTCCTAGTAAAATATTCCTACATTTGGAACAAACTCCCGTATGCAGTTAGAGCCAGTGAGAAGACACACCGATTCAAACGAAGCTTAGAAACAATCCTAACAACGGCGAACGTCATGTACTTTCTCAAGCTCTACCTGTCTGAGGACGTTATTTTTGAAAACGGACCTAACAGAAGAAAAAAGCCCCTGTGTTGCATGATGTTACTTCACGCACACCTCTAATCGATCAAAACTACCGATTTTAGGATAGATCTTGTAATTTTGGACTTGCTAGCGAACACATAGGTGTAAATATACATGTCCGTTATTAATAACCCAACCATCCCGGTAGGCCCTTACCCCATACTTATTTATGGCTTGCGTGTCTGTGTTGTGAACCACCATGCAAAAGCTGAGCATGCTAAAAGTGTTTGAAAAAACTCAACCTTCTGGCCTCATGACTGATTAATAACATTGGGTCGCAATTCTTCATTTTTCTTCCCCCTAACAGACCACCTGGCAACCTCTCGGTATTGTAAAACATTGTTCCCATTCTATATACCGGCCTGTAATAATGCGGAACGATCGGGAGGATGCAACTGAGCTGGAACGGTTCCTACGACGCAATGACATTGTACGCGCCGTTTAACCCCGAAGAGCCGATCCCCAAGCAGAATGCGAAGGCAAAACACTGGTCTCCAGAAGGAGAGCGTTAACTGTCTCAGTCCGAGGTCAAATTACAAAATGCAGCTATTGAGTAGTTATAGCTCGTCAAGCGACCGGGTGAATAACAGGCGAGTAAGCGTCCAGTATGTAAATCGGCTCCAGAAATAAGAAGGACGGTGCATTGGAGGAATTCGAATTCACAAAGGTGGTAAATGTTCGTTAACGGTTGAGTGGACAGTTTTTGGAAGTATGTAACATCTCCAACACGGCCGTACGAATAAAATTGACATTTGATTCCAGCAGTTATCATATAATAGGTAAAGCTGATTACTGATCACCTCACGCGTTATTTGAAAACAGCTGTTTGCATATTATATGTGTTTCATCAATTAGCAGAATACTGTTAAAGTCACCTAGAAGTTTATACCGGAATAAAAATAATAATGGTACATTTCTTGACGCATTTATGAGAAACACTCTCAGGAGAGCGTGCTCAATGCACAGATTTCTAAGCAGATACACATTTGAACACCAAATATGAAAACTGTACAATAAGTCAGCTAATGTTCCACTGTTCGTCATTATTGAATCGTTCGCTAACGATTCAAGTTCACACCGATTTACGCGTAATCTCTCGATCCGGTAAATATCTCTCAATATTCAACGACAGAGATAATCTATCCTCGGAACGGTTAACGAGAGGGCGCTCGTAATAACCGGATTTAATACGGTACTAATTGAATCAATGCACAAGAAGATTGTCTCTCATCTCGAATGTGAAAATCCTCAGAAATCAAAGAAAGAAAGTGCCCGCACAACAAATTGACAACCAGACACCGATCAACAATGATGGACAATAAAACGGGTTGAGCTCACTCAAACAACTGGTCATTGGTTTGGTCAGAGCGAAAAGACTGTTCATGCATCGAGAAACGACGGGAATCATGAGTTACTCAAGAAAAAATATGGAAGAAAAATGTCTAATTTCGGCATTTAGAAGTTTACAAGGCTCGGACTAAATAGGGGTAAGAAAAACGGTCAAAGTAGGTAGTGTATGAACAAGGATGAGTAATGTATATCATTTCGGTAAGAGGGCAAAGCGTAGGGCCACCTTTCAACATCAAGCAAACCTCAGCAATCTCAAAATAACGCAACAAACCTTTACAAATTCAACACCGGGCCCCGAAAACCGGCCAGTTTTCCAAACTGAAGGTAGCAATATGAACAGTGGCAACAACCGATTCGACGAGAGGGTCTGCACCTACTGCTTCACCCGTAGTGACTCGGTGTTACTCTGCGGACGCTTCTGAAAAACAAAGTGATCTGATGTCCCGTCTTACAGTGTCATCTGAAGATCTTACCGACACCTGACGTACATGTCTGTCGTCACCATGGAATATCTCGGTGATTATACTATAGTGCCAAACAACTCTGGAGGCTCTTTCATGAAGAAGAACCACATCGCCTACTTGAAGATCACGCGAAGCTTTCAACAACTCAGGTGTAACCTGCATCTGGGGTATGTATTCACGCCGCCATCGTTTCAAAACACACCAGATAAGTGCTATGATTGTCTCCAGCCCCTGGTGTAACGTTCGCACAATGTAACCTCACCTGTACTTGGGTCTATATTCGAGGGCAACAACAGCAAATCACTAGGACGAAGTACCTGGGGACCATCTGGATCATCATAAACAGGCACGAGTGGCATACCGTTCACGATTCGTTCAACTTCCACCATGTAGGGGGTAAGTGACTCCTCATTTATTACCTGCTGTTGTGTTACCGACGACAGAACTCGTCTCACTGTTCGGATCATTCTCTCCCAGGCCCCTCCCCGATGACTTGCACCCGGAGGATTGAAATACCAATTAATTCCTTGATTTGATGGTCTGTCTGTCAAAGCACACTGGTACGGTTGTTGCAGCCTTCGTTTTAGCTTCAAGTCTGCCCCAACAAAGTTGGAACCGTTGTCACTGTAAATGGCGTCCGGCTTGCCCCGCCTTCCAAAAAATCGCACAAGAGCCGTGGGAAAAGAATCTGTAGACATGGGACGAGCCACCTCGATGTGAATTGCCTCAGTCCGTAAACGGGTAAATATGCAGCCATACCGTCTGAGCTCGCTTTTTCCTATAGGCACCATGAAGGAGTAACCGTCCGCCGATGAGAGCGCCATCGTTTGAGCACAGTGTTCAGCATAAACCCTTTTACAGTGACAGCACTCACTTTACACTCGTTTATCGGCCGCCATACATTTTAAAATCCAAAACCGCCTGATACCGGCAGGTACATGGAAGGCACTCACATGCCCCGCGGACTCGTGATAGTGGCGTATTAAAGGACTTGTGACGGCACTGTGAATAGGAATACTCACCAGCTTCACACCGTTTCCATTTTCTGATCGGATTCTACCGCCGAGATACAATGCTCCATCTATCATCGCTGGCAGCAATGGTTTAAGTTTACCTGCCTTACGAGAATTTACGGTGGACGATCTCAGGACCCTGAATTCCTTGGAGAACTCGCGCTCTTGCACAAGCTTTACTAGTTTGAGACAAAAGGCATCGATTCCACACGTACAAAGGTTTCCTACTCTGATTGACGCGCTTTTTCCGGTGAATATAACCACGGACACAGTTAATGTAACGTGATAACCAAGCTATGGCCCGCAGTAACCTAGTCCAAGTAGAGTAACTTGGTACCAGCTGGTCCAGTATAAAATTAAGGTCCGATTTCGTGGTAATCGCCTGAGTGCGCCTAATTTTAGGGTCTTTCTGTACCAAGCCATTGTTCTTCTGGATTCACCAGAAAGCTCGGACCCCGTAACCAGAGGTTCATCTCCTTGGTCAAGGTTTGTGGCACTCATCCAGACGCCATATCGACCCGATTTAATTATGAAAGCACACGCATCCACTGTAAGACAGAAGTAAGGTCGCTGGTGAGTCCTATACGTCTGGCAACAAAAGTTGCCAAACGCGATGAGGTGTCCTGTAGGTAGTGCGACACTATTGTAGAATCTGTCAATAGTAAAACGTTACGTATTGGAGTCAACTCACGAAAAAGGAAGTACACCGGCTTGGACGATAGAACGGCTGCCTTTATCTCCTTATTGTTGCGCAATGCCCAGCTATTTTGTCTCCACGGCAAACCTATCGCAGCGAAAACGCCTGAGTATTACACTGCTATCAGTTATATTCAGTGCTCGCTTGTCCTCCACAGAAGGCCCTTTGTTCTCCGAAGTGCATCAGTCAGTGTAAGCCAACTCATACATCCTTCGGATCGGAGCACCCAACGAGACCGGACGTACTCCAATAAGGTTCACACAGTGTTCTTTCCGGGCCTCGGTGCGACATGGACCTCGGAGGCTCCAGCCGAAAATAGCCTCACTCACATAGGGCTCATTGATACTTCCAAGTCTCTGCTCCAGCACCCAGTGTGCTTCAGGGATATCGCATCCTATCAGAATCCCCACGCCGGTTCTAGCTAAATTCTTGAAGGAAACATCCTTTGGGAGAGTCCATCTATCTGCTTCTGATTGGTGGACAACGTCAGCCTGAGTCACTGGCAGCTGCTTTACCGTATAAACTGGATCAGCTGTGATTGAATGCTCCTGATCCAACGATTGCAACTCAATCGATACCTTACTGCATGATGTTGCAGAGGTTCCGTGTAGAGTACGGAACATCATCTGGCAGAGCTGTTCCTGCGAACCAATTGTCTTTGCAATAGATTCATCAAGCAATGTAGTGTCAGACCCGTTATCCAGAAAGGCACACGTTGTCACTGACGCTTTCGGGCCAACCAACCTGATCGGGACGAATCCTAGACACACGCCGTTTACATTGGACGTAGCACCGCACGGGGATGACTTTGTCATTTCCTTCTTACCCTGCTCGGCTTTATCCTCCTGGACAAACGTATGATGGCGTCGACCGCAACCCGGTAGCGCACATTGTATCTGTACTCAAAAGACCTGGCCACATGATTCGCTTTTAGGCAAACAAAACAGCGTCCGGTGTTCTTCAGCATTGCTTTGCGTCGCTCCGAAGACTGGCCGCTGAACCAACCGCGATCGGGTATATCGTGATTGCCCTTACAAACCGGACACCTCAAGGTCACCTTCTCATAATGCACACCTACTTCGACGTTGCACCTCGAGTATCTGATTCCAGAATGTCCAGAAGATGATGCGTTACTCGTCCTAGTTTCTGAGCGAGCAGCCAACTGACCATGCTGACTAGCACTGACTGAAGTTCTTTTCTCTACAAAACGCAACAAATCGTTAAAATCGGGTTCCCTCACGCACTCAGTTATACCCTCGTCAACTTCTGCCCATGTTTCCTGCAGATGGTGAGGCAATCGCTCAACTGCTTTGATGAGGTTTGTTGTACAGTTCAGCTCTGCACCGTAATCTAGCTGCATTAACAACGCCTGACAGCCTTTCATTTGGCTGACTAGTCTACGCAATCCATCAATGTCGCCAGCGACTAATCTAGAACCCATGGAAACTCCCTTACTTACCGCCTGCGTAATATCATGTCGGCAGCCAAACTGCTGGTGCGAAGTCCTCATAGCCTCTGTAAAACTCACCTCCTTTGGCAAGAGTGCACAGTGCTTAATTACCTCTTTCGCCCTACCACGACAATAATGCAACAAGTACGAAAGCTTCGATCCTTCATCAACTAACTTGTCTACCACGTTACCTTCGAAATACCTGAGAAAGGTAAAGTAGTTCTTCGGGGACCCATCGAAACTATCCACTTCAATTTTCGGAAGGCTAGTTCCAAGAACCAAGGGTCTGGGAGCCCGCTCTAGCGACTGGACAGTCTAAACAAAAGGGAGTTTGTTTCGGAGGCCCTCGATTGACCAGAGTGGCATGATGTAATAAACTTAGCACCGGCCGTCAGGACGGTCTCAGACTTCGCGGCCTTACCCTGTCTTATATGGAGTTCGAGCAGTCTACGACCCACTTCTAGCTCCTGTGCCTACAAGATCAGCTCTTCCTCTGACAGGTCATCAGAAACTTCATTAGAAACATTCATCAGAGCAAGATTAAGCAAAACGGGCAAGACAGCACTAAATTTGGACACACTCTCCATCTTCTCCCTATCGCTATCCCCGGGCCGGATTCCTGCTTAGTTCTAGGGGCCCCAAACAAACAACAACCATGCTCAGCGGCACTCGGTTCAGGTGAGACTCTAGGATTAAGAAAGTTTTTAGAATTACTTAAAACATTTGGCATGAAAAGATCGCTCGTAAACTTTGAAGAATTAGGATTAATAGATAGAGGATTATCACCGTAGTTATGGGTATTCAAATGATTTTCATCCAACAGGGGAAATGCTTCATGGGACATTGTAGCAGCCTCAATTGGCAAAGAAGTGCTGGATCGTCAGGTATAAAAACGCTGGTCACGGATGGCAGGATCAGCCTCAATAACGCCGTGACTCTTAGGACCGGTGAAACATTCCACAATGTCCGACTTCGTCATTTTTGCATAATGCCGGAATTCCATGACTGGATTGCGTTCACCCTCGTTAAAGTGCATAAGGTCTCGGTCAGATGTTGAGGAATTCGAGTACTATTGAATCGTTCGCTAACGATTCAAGTTCACACCGATTTACGCGTAATCTCTCGATCCGGTAAATATCTCTCAATATTCAACGACAGAGATAATCTATCCTCGGAACGGTTAACGAGAGGGCGCTCGTAATAACCGGATTTAATACGGTACTAATTGAATCAATGCACAAGAAGATTGTCTCTCATCTCGAATGTGAAAATCCTCAGAAATCAAAGAAAGAAAGTGCCCGCACAACAAATTGACAACCAGACACCGATCAACAATGATGGACAATAAAACGGGTTGAGCTCACTCAAACAACTGGTCATTGGTTTGGTCAGAGCGAAAAGACTGTTCATGCATCGAGAAACGACGGGAATCATGAGTTACTCAAGAAAAAATATGGAAGAAAAATGTCTAATTTCGGCATTTAGAAGTTTACAAGGCTCGGACTAAATAGGGGTAAGAAAAACGGTCAAAGTAGGTAGTGTATGAACAAGGATGAGTAATGTATCTCAAAAATTTCTCAAAATTCCGCAATGGTTGGGCACAGCGCGAGGTCGTCGGAAGTCTTTGGAATTTACTGATGAATGCCGTCCGTTTGAGAGGTCCATCCTTTCCCCGCTAAAATGTATGCGTCCACACCTCCCCCCATCATAAATTTCTCTGCACATTTTCCCGGGACTACCTTTATTAAATAATGATCAAATCCCTTGCCAGTACATCCACTCCATCCTCCAAGCGCCTCCTTTTTGTCACGGTTTTGAGCACTAGGCCAGTGATCACCTTGTGGAGTCCCAGTTTATGTTACAAACTGTTTTATCGAATTGTGTAGATCCCAAGTGCTATCGTCTCAGACGCATGTAGCTGAAAGGTTTCTTCCTGAAATTGAATTTCCCCCTCACATAATGTCTTTTTTGTTATATTCACACAGCTGACTCATGATACAATTTACAAATTTGGTGTTCAAATGTGTATATGCTTTGAAATCTGTACGTTGATCACGCTCTCCTGAGCGTGTTTCTCACAAATACGTCAAGAAGTATACTATTATTACTACTATATTGAACGGTGGACTGTTAATGCATGTTATCTGTGAGGTTAAATAAAGGCTAGTGTTGTTGCTAATGGTAGTTTGCTCCTGAAGAGGTGATAATGCAAATCCTCCCGAACAGGTGACTATATACAAATATGAAGGCAAACTAATTATTTGGCTGGGCTCTTCTGGAGTCACCGGACGAAACGGAACCTCCTTACCCTGCAAGCACTACAGAAGTGGATAAGGAAAAAACGAAATTTCTGGTCCGGAGAATTCGTGATAATAGCTTCTGAACCCAAGCCTAGAAATGCGTAGCCGTCAGGTGGGGTAACTATCCGTGGTGCTGACTAGGACGGTTTAATACGGATTATTGTAGTGAGGACGAAATCTAGTGAAATAAATGGGGGTATAAAAGCCTGCACCTTACGGAGAAAGGATTGAACTCGGCAGAATGAGTGAAACTGACACCCATCCCTTATTGAGGGTGCAAGGTTTGAGTCGTGAATGAAGCCATGTGCCAAAACGTGTTCCTCGGTGTCGATGAGTTCGAATCGTGGGTCATGTTGAACGGCTGTCACTAAGCTGAAGCTCCTTGAGTTTGGTCTCGTGATCTAAGCATGATATGTTTTGGATTTGAGTTCTGTTTACCTAGTGGTTGATCAGGTCAGTTAACCATGGCTGAGTGGAATTTTCATTCTGTCCGCATATTGTAGTAGTGTTCAGATGCCATGGTTCGGTGTACCGACTTCCCAATTTCGAAAATGTGGAAATCCGACCCAAATTCACCCCCAAGAGTTAACTCGAGTTTATTTTAAGTCTCCTGTTTCTGACAGTTAAATTGACCCTGACCCTGATTTTTGTTTATCCCGTCCACTTGATGTTGTGACGCGCGGTCAAAACCAGGAGACGCGCAAGGATCAAATTTGAACTGCTTAACAAAGCATGCTACTGTGTTGTTGTCGCCGTTTTAGTTTACGTTTATGTAAGCCGTGTGCATTGCTTAATGAGCCTTTGGCACATGCTTGCTCGTGTTATTCCCTTTTACAGGACGGTTGGTCGAACCCACATTTCGAAAGGACTTTGTTCATTAGTGCATCCACATTACTCCAAAGCTGGCTAACAAGTGCTACGGACAGTCAGGGTAAAGTCGGCTGGCTCGCATCTTGAGGCAGTAGTGCGAATACCCAGTGGCCTGCTACGGTACTTCGCTTGAGTGTTGCCTACATCACCTTTTTTGGAGCTGGCTTTGTTTCCTACTGACTGCCGGATGAACTCCGCTGGGTAAAAATGTCATATTATATGGTTATAATTCGTCCTCAGAGTGTTTGGCGCCAAATTGCGATCCACTTCCAGGAAACGATGTATCAATCGAAAATGTCCAGGTTGTTTACCTAGCCAAAATAATTTATTCAGCAGTTTCGTTGCATCTTGATTAATTCTTGTTTCACTTAGTTGGCATCGCTAGTTGACCACTACACGGTGCTCAAAGTCCCCATAGAAGATCGTACGAATATTGTAACCTTACTACTCGGGAGACCATGTCCATTATGTTGGAAAGTTGTTTACATGGCCGGAGGCTGAAAACGAAACAGGAGGAGCGGCGCCCATGGAACTGAGACAAAACGACATCACCACCTGATGTCTATTGAACATGCTAACAACGCTGAGAATCTTTGCTAAAACAATGTTTAGTTCGAACATCTAGTGATTCGTCCAGCTACAATAAATTTACTCACAAAATCTATCGGTATGCTGGATTCCGGACAGTTGCATCTGCGATGAAGCGAATGTCTAGTAAATTCTGAGTCTGCCAAGCAACCGACTCCCATCTAATTATGACGTCCCTAAAGATAAGTTTGTTGTTAGTAAGTGCGAAATAGCAAAAGATTATTGGAAAACTAAAGGGAGGAACAGAACACCAAACATTGACATCAACTCTGTCAAATTTCCAGAGTTCGAGATCAACCGTTCGTACGAGCATGGACAAATGCAACTAGTCACAGTAGCGGAGTGATGGAGCGTAAGTGTAGCCAGGAGTACATATAAACAAGGGTTCAGCAGAAGAAAGCAGGCACAAATTAAATGCGCTGGAACGAGACTCGACTGTCGAACGATGTTAGGATCTATTAATATAAGATTAACGTGGACGGTTGATTTCGGACTTTGCAAATTTGACAGAGTTGATGTCAATGTTTGGTGTTCTGTTCCTCCCTTTAGTTTTCCAATAATCTTTTGCTATTTCGCACTTACTAACAACAAACTTATCTTTAGGGACGTCATAATTAGATGGGAGTCGGTTGCTTGGCAGACTCAGAATTTACTAGACATTCGCTTCATCGCAGATGCAACTGTCCGGAATCCAGCATACCGATAGGTGTTGTGAGTACATTTATTGTAGCTAGAAGAGCCGATAAAATTGAAGGACTGCTGAGCGTCTATCTTCATCAGTCATCACGCTGCTAGATTCCAAAGCTCTTTTTTCATACATCAGTAGGTTGGCTTAAGGTTGCTTTAAATACCGTTTCTGTCAGGATATCGAAAAAACATCACTCTGATTGGTCTGTTTGGTTTCATCAGATTTGAATGTACGCCTAAAAATGGGCTAGTGGCCACTAAATTCAAGACCCGAGGGAGCTGAATACAGCTTAAATCATGCATGTTTAACGGATAGACAATGTTTCGATATGTTGCCGTTGCGTTCAACGTTACCTTTTTGGTTTTTATACTCGGTCGGCAAGCCAGGTCGGTGGAGAAGTTTCCTAAATTACCCCCACTTTTACATGTACTCAGCAGCTATTGTCTCAAGCTATCCTGTAGCATATACCAGGTGGTTTATGCCCCAACTCCAAAGTCTGTCCCAGTTAGATGCGATGTTGTAGGGACTCCCTGCATAACAGCGAATCGGGTACACTCGCAAGCTGCACGCAATCGCCTTAAGCGGATGCTTTTGGGACCACTCATTACATTAATCGGCGCATGAACGTTTGCAGGAGGCGAGGTAGCCTCAATTCACTTACCAACGATGTTTTGGATTAATCTTGCGGCATTTACTGTAAAGGTTTAACAGAAATACAGTAAGTCAGGGCTACTAAGTGGATTGATCACATTCTGGATTGGTCGAACGATAGATTTTTGCAGTGCGCTAATTTTCAACCAAGTTCAGACCTTCCTTCTTAATCGTTTGGTCATAATTCGGTTAACTTCCTGCTCGGAACGCTGGTGTTATGTTGACGTAAAACGTAGTATAACTAATACCGCATCATACAGAATTTGCACCACAACTTTAAAAAGCTATGCTGACGGTTTCACCGCTATGAACTCTTGTTGGAATTGAATCGGGCATGGGGCATAACGCAGTACTGCGGCTATCCGAACTTCGGACAACTCACATTCATTGCGTCGAATTCCGGATTGTTCCGCTGATGGAGTAAGCTACTGTGGGCTATCGCGTGGTTTCCCCAACAGACGTAGTTTAGTTCTGGAAACGGATAAGTGATTAGCACAGACAGAACACCCATGCGGCAAAATATCGAGGCGATCGGCGAGACATGCTGGCTTGTATAGCAACATACATTTCGTCCTTACCAGAAGTGCCTCAGCAACCTCAGAAACCATGGAGAAGCTCCAAAGTTCAACCTAGGTTTGGTCGAAGAGGCGCCCCGTCATGACCGTAGCCCACTTCAAACACTGATGCCGTTTCCATCAAACGGCATCTAAATTGCTGGTGGACCGCTGATGCAACCACCCCTATCCTACGATACCAGGTACTCAACCATCCTACCTACGAAACACAATGGAACCAGATCGTTGTGTTGTCATTAATAAGACACCACGGATCTTACGAGAATAAGATATGTAAAGTTGGTCGTACGACGACAAAAGTGAGTAATACCGGCCAAAAAGAAGGTCAAAGGTTTCGCCGTTGTGGTCAGCAGTGTCAGTAATGGTTCTCTTAACCGTCAACGCCTCACTAAATTGAAGTGGATATATGTCCATTTACTATGACCTTCGTCGATAGTTTTGAGCCCACTTATGTTAAGCGAGGATGCAAAGCAGATGTGTTATTAGCATTCTTTTTTATAGAGAATTCGAGCGTTCGTTAGATAATAAGCTGTTTCCATTTACTCTTCAAAATACATTTTGCCCGGTGTGGCCGTCCGAAGAAATTATGGCTGGTGGCGCCCGTTTCAGAACTAGCATGAAACTGGCCAAGTAATACCTGCATAAACCGCCACCCTGAGTGTTCAGCGTTGCTCTACCTGCGGTTCCACTCATGCACTCTGCTTTCAGTACGAATCCCAATGAGCAGTAGGGTAGGACGTGAAATTAGAGATCTTCGAATTCTTGCTGGCCAGTGCTGGATAGCCGGCTAACTGCCCGGTGCAGATACGAGACCTTGGTCTGTTTTAAGAAGGAGAGAGACTAAAACTGCAAGGATTGGGACAGTGAGAAATTTAAGTAGCATGAGGATACAAGTGTTTTGAAACAAGTATGTCTTGGTGTATTCCGGACAGGAGGAGGGAGACAAATAGCTGTCTTCATAAAAAAAACCAAATGCAACTTTCGGCAAACAGTGCACGAAGGAAGCTAATGAAAAGACGACATGGAATTATTTCATGGCCTAATTTCCTGATGAGAAAAGAACTTAATCCACCAAACGACGGTGTTCGGTAGCTGAAATAAGCGAAAAATACATCACCGAATTAGGTGAATTCCATCTGACATGCGTGGACTCTCTTCGTTGATGGATCGCAGCAGGTACATCAGTGACCAATCAATCTGAAAAAGCCAGCGCACTCGCAGTAACATTCAAAACAGTCCCGTACATGCGAATCACCATGGCACACTCCACATTTCCATACTCGTACACAAGGAGCACCTGAATTTAGTGTCACTGATTCTACCTCCGGATGCCCATTACATGTTGCATTTTTTCAAGCGGTCAATTTAAAGGTTGCATCTGCAGTAGCATATAGTGTACTGCCATTTCGTTTTGCCACACACACTCCCTTCCGTTTCCTTTCAGGTCCTCGAACGTGTGAGTTGGCCGCGTCCGTGCATCGAGCTGAGGAGATCATTCAAAATTCGGTGTGGGCTGTGATCCCGAAAAGGTGCGTAAGGTGAAAGAGTGGTTAACTCCAGAGACTGTTAAGGAAGTCCATAGTTTCTTTGGGTTGGCTTCGTATTATCGACGATTCGTTCCTCGCTTTTCTCACATACCTAAACCTCTAACATTGTTGACGGAAAAGGGACAATTGTTCGAGTGGTCTGAAGATTTTCAACAGTCGTTTGTTCGATTGAAAGATTTGTTATGCATTGCTCCCATTTTAGTGCTCCCAGACACAAAGGCGGACGCAAAAATGTTTATCTTGGATACTGACGCTAGTGACGTCGCTATAGGGGCTGCACTATCTCAGTTAGATAATAATGATACAAAACATGTTATTGCTTATGGAAACCGAAGCCCCAACAGGAGTGAAAAAAACTATTGTACCACTGAAAAGAAGCTTGCTCTAGCACTTTTTATGAAACATTTCCACCCTATATACTCGGAGGGCGTTTTTTGATTCGAACGGACCACTCATCACTCCAATGGCTGCAGAAGTTTAAGGACCCGGAGTGGCAAGTGGCCCGTTGGCAAGAGTTTTTACATGAGTACAACTTTGAATGCAAACACAGACCTGGTCTGCGTCACCGAAATGCTGATGCATTATTTAGAAGACCGACTCGCGACCATGGCGATCACCCTTCATGCACAGGGTACTCCATGATGATCACCGTCAGGCCAGAGGAGAATAATCAATGGGCTGCCATTCAAAGCAACGATGCGGATCAACAAAACATATTTAGACGAATAAAAGAGGGTGAACCACGTCCGGCCACCCAAGAGATGGCAGAAAGTGGCTGAGAGGCGCGTTGCTTGTGGTCGTTGTGGAGCCATCTCTATACAGCCGATGACGTTCTTTATTATCAATACGGCCAGACATATGAAAGCTAAATTGTGGTCCCAGATTCGGCGGTCCGCATAGGTTTACAGGAAATCCATGAGAATTTTGGACACGTGGGCCAGGACAAACTTGAAGAACCTGCGAGACGGCGTTTCTGGTAGCCCCACCAACGAAGAGACGTCAAAGATGTGTGTAGTAGTTGTGGCCTGTGTGCACAAATTAAAAACCTCAAGAGACAGCGATGCGCATCGTTACAGAGCATGTTGACGGGTTATCCGAATGAGATAGTAGAAGTTGACATCGTCGGACCACTACCGGGACAGGCCAAGGGAATAGGTACATCCTCATGATGGTAGACCGTTTCACTAAATGGTGTGAAGCGGTGCCAGTGCCACGAGCGGATGGCGGAACCACCGCCAAATTCGTTTTCGAACATTGGATCTCGTGCCGGGGCGCCCCAACTCAATTGCACACTGATATGTAATCAAATTGTGAGAACACATTGATGCATCAACTGTGTGGGATACTGGATATAAGGAAGACAAGGACGGCTGTCTATCATCCGTAAGGTAGTGGTGTAGCGCGTCAACCGCACCTTGAAGTCCCTCTTAAAAGCGTTTGTGAGTTCAGAAAAACACCAGATCATGAGAGGAAGCCGTATCTCAGTGTCTGCTTGCACACCGTGCCAGCGTCCACTTTTCTACAGCACAATAACCACACTACCTGCTAACGGGAAGAGATATGTGGCTGCCGTCCGACTTACTTGTACCCAGATTACTGCCAGATAACCCATTAACCTCAGACTACTGTGTTCAATCACGTGACAAACTGGCAGAAGCATATGCGTTAGCACAGGAACACTTGCGAACGGCCCAGCGGAGACAGAAGGATTACTATGATAGAAAGGCATATGGGAGCTCCTTGAAGCCCGGCAATAAAGTTTGGTTGTGTGAAGAAGTCCCAGAAACTGAAATTCCAAAAAATTGTTTTATGAGTGAAAGGGGCCATACGCTTTGCACGACATCATTTCCGAATCCACCTGCACTATACGGCAAGTTAACGACGATAGGTCCGGACTCAGAGTGGTATATTTCAATCGTTTAAAGACGGATAGTACGGGACGAGATCGATTGAGTGATTGCGAGGAAATGGAAGTAGCTGGGGAGTGTACTGGACCACCAGAGCGGGAGCAGTCCGGAACACTGCGGCCAGTGCTGTCGACGGGGGAGTAGTGTAGTAGCATGTGGTGCGCTGCCATTTCGTTTTGCCACACACACTCCCTTCCGTTTTCTTTCAGGTCCTCGAACGTGTGAGTTGGCCGCGTTTGTGCAACGAGCTGAGGAGGGTGACCAACCAGAACCCGACATCGGCAGTCAGTGAAACCACGTCTGATTGGTGGGAATTCCCGGACCGTGGGACCCGTATATATATAGACAAGGACACGTTGTAGAACAATCTGTATGGGTATCTGTGTTTTTGTTAATACACGTTTCTTGTTGACGCGTGACTTTTCTCTTTTGCGAGACGGGCCTTGTGTGTTTCGACTTGTAATAGACTTTCTGGTATATCACACATCCTCACACAATGCAAGACCAATGCTACGACGCCAAAGCCTGCTTGGATTACTCGCTGAGATCCCAACTTCTGGCCAACAATTGTTCACTCACGTAATTTTGTTCGCTCGCACAACAATGGTCCTGGAATACTTTTCGAACTCGTCAGACGGTCCTGACCATACCAACAAATCTGGCTGGGCACTAACAAGAGTTCGAACTTATCAACTGCGACCCAGTGATGTACCGCACTGTTCGGAATCACTTTAGACCAGTTGTCCGAAAACCAGCCGTCAACAATGTAGATAGAAGCTGTTTGAATGAAACACGTTTCCATGCTTCACTACCCTACGACAGTGTGGAAAGTACCACAATCTTCTGAGCAAGCCGTTTTGATTCCGGCTTCAAGCTGCGCTTGCGCAGTCAAGCCTTTCCAGATGTCCAAAAGCAGCGCTAAAACTGGATAAGCAATCTTGCAACGCGCAGGTGACCAGTAAATCCGTCCACAGGTCCTTACAGTAAAAGCACCATTATGGTCAGTAATCCACAGTGTTCCTTTTGAGGCGGAGTTCATGCATATGTGATATTCTTGTTCACAAACGGTTTAAGGAGAGAAAATACTTCATATCTGTTAATACCCACCTCGGAATTTGACCCTGCGATTGCGGAAGGTGCAGTCATTCACAGCAGTTTCCATCCGCACTGTTGCTTGAAAACAAGATGCGGACAGTTCAGTTACGTAACCGGCTTCGAGCGCTAGAAAGTAAAGTATCTAGTAGCTGTCCATCCTTGTGGCATTCAGCCCAACCGCTCTACTCGAAAGTCACACAGACACAACAGCACGCCCTTCAAGGAAGCCATCGTGGATGTCAGGAAACTGCTGCACATATGGGATGAGGAAGTAAGCATGATATTTCCAGCTGGTGGTTAAGACTGACTGTTCGGTTCATCAAAAGCGAGCCCTCAAAGGACTCACACATTCAAACAAGAAAACGGATCTCACTCGTGACATAGGGAGAACGAACAATGTTCGGCGAGTTTTTCGCCCTTAATTCCATAAGAGACAGATTTAAGACCAGTTAACAAAGAGCAGCCCATCAGTGAAGAGAAAGTTTTGGGTGGTCGACAGAAAACTGGAGATGGTTTCCAGAACTGGCATGATCTTCAGTGGATAATGAGCACTGACGTTTTTGCAATTTGTGAGTGACAGTTGTGCCGCAAAGTACTAACAAACGGGGAGCCAAAGTTCATGAAGATATCGGCATTGGCGTTGGATACAAACAGAGGACGGATAAATTAAAGTCAGTTACACAATGCAGTGAAGATTATTTACCAACGAGTGGGATATCGATTTGGTGAGACAAATATAGCTATCTACTGACATGGGTCGAGATGTGGAGCAGATGAAACATACAGACGGAAGCTTGAAAGGGAGAAAGTTGCGGTACCGACTATTAGGTGAACCGGGGCAACAGTCTAACAAGTTAATAGTTTCCATCAGACAAGCTTACAGTTATAACTGGTTGCAGAAAAATGGGCCAGTTCAGGTGCCATATTCGAAATCAAAACAAGATCGGAGCTGGAGTTTGCCATAGCTTTTTTATATAATTTCACACTATCAAAAAACGCAGCACACACAACGTTGGGTCCGATTACTGTTGGCCAAATTTTTCACAAAATAAGGTCCTCATCGACGCCGGCCAACATGATCAGAGGGTGTTCACAGTGTCCTTACTCGAAATGTGGTTTTAACTGTCGCTTCAGTCTACACAATAAAAGTGGCACCGTGTTTCACAAAAATTACAGTCGTCGCCATTGTCACCGCGTGAGAGCACTGTCAGGAAAATTTCATCTTAGATTTTGACTGTATCCTCTTCCTTGTCCTAGTATTAGTGCGGCCATAACAAATCAGCCAAACATAACAGAAGCGTGCTACTTATGACGGTTAGTCAACACTGTCAGCAACTTCAGTCTTAAATGGGGATTGGTTACGTACCCTGTAATGTTTCACCATGCTATTGGTAATCTACTAAAACAACTGTTATCACTATGGGGACTCTGCAGTAATCTGACCACGGGTAGTCAGCGTGTTTGTTTGGTAATGTCGCTTGGCACAAGATGACCGTCTCCTCACCAGAGGGTAATGCTTTTACAAATTTGTACTCCATGATTGATATCCGTTCGAGTGGCATGCAGATGGGAACGCAGTCGAGGCGAAGTGCTACACAGTCACCGTACGATCCGGAGCACACAATGATGGTTAGCTGACGTACAAGTTGGAAGTGGCCTAACATATCTACGACTCAGAATTTTGGAGGTCGCTGCGTCAACCTTAACAACCATAGCGTCATCGGTCTTTTGGAGGGATTAACTAAGAAAATATTCGAAAATCGTTTTGGGACCAACCAAAACCAGTATACAGCAATGCTGACACCTTTCTCGTCCTCCTTACCGGATACGGTGCAGTATGCAAGTTCTGACTATTCCGCCAGTGGAATATCAATTTACAAAACACAACTGATCCCTCCCGAGCCTGCCTTTCCCGGTAGCTGTTTCTCAAAGAAAATATGGTAGCTGAGTTCCTATTCCCTAGTCTAATTATGTTTGCTAGTGTGTTACAAACGTACCGACTTGTTTACGTGTTATTTCGTCGGCAATGCCTCTAGATGAATCTCCACCAAATCACAGCAGCAGACTGATTTTCAGATGTTCTTTTGCTGATACCACATAGCATTATTGTCCTGAAGAAGGGTTCTACTGACAGTGTTAAGTATTTCAAACGGATACCTTATGTGTATTAAAGATTTGATCGCCAACATATTCACTGTTAAACATGTGTTGCTTCTGCCCTACTGTTATCTGAAATAAAATGTGAACAGGTCAACTAAAGAGAGAGGCAGTGAGGGTATATATATCTCATAAATAGGCATGAAGAACCAATTTTGTTCACACTCTCAAAACAAATTTGGATAAACTTCAACTGCTTGTCCTAGAAACGAATTCGAACCCTTCATATTTTTTATCCACTTCCAATGTCAGGTACCAAGAAAAGTCATAGCTATTTCGTATTCACAAATGTACACACTGCAATGACATTGATTAACCGTTTGAAGGAAGTATAGATAATGATCCTCCGCATAGGAGGAAATCTGGTTGACCGACGCAACCAATGGAAGGAGCAAACAGCTGCTGCATCGAATTTGGTCGAGGTAGTGAGCAAGATTCGTTTAAGTATACCTTAAATTTAAATAATTTGACTGATGGAGTCGAAGTCAACCAACTTAACAAACGAGCACACTGCAAGATGGTGTGTTTCTTCCAGTAGTAATCGCTTATGTAAACACTGATGCCTCCGTATGAAAGAGCTATTGCTGTCCTAATGAACTGAGATTGCCTGGTGCAGATCAGACCCCCAGGTATTATTTTTTCGACACAGTAGCCAAGTGCGAGACGCAAGTTTCACACGACTCAAAATGATAAGTAAACTCGCGATAAGCACCTGGGACAGTGAAACAAATTGTCTAGCACCCCACCTCTGTTGTTCTTTAAACTGTTACTTCATCTAACAAACATACAATGCGAGTTACCTTATCCATAGGACAAGTTAACAGCACGCTGATGCGCGGTGCAAATAATGGACACGTGAGTTAATCTAGAGAACGCCACAGGAGGCTAGACGAACCTACAGCCCGTTAGAGTCTGGAAAAGATATTAATGGAGTTGTACTTGGATGCAATTACACGATCAACCTGCCTTACTGACCAGCATTAAGTGGTCGTCGTGTTTGCCCCAAAAAATGGCACCTCTCACGAACGACATCCTAATAGGGAGTGGAAGGACTTCGGCAGGAACAGTCGCAATTATGTGTGGCAAGTTTGAGCCTAGAGGTAGAGTTATGCAATCAAAAGTGTGCGTTTTAAAATTAACGATATCCTCTAAAGCTGGCCAATAGCATTTGAAGTGAGCATTCGTAACCAAAAAGAAAACTGATCTGCTTTGCCTCTAATAGGGTTCATGTAAAAGGAATCAACAGCCCGACCTCTTACCGACTGAGATGGTTCTTGATAGCATTATTCTTAACGATCAAAAAAATAAAGTTCCTCAACTCAAAATAACAAAAGCAGTTGCTCTGAGTTTCTCATTACAAGAACATATACATCAAAGACTCATCACAGCTATGGAACCGGCCATGGGTTTAATCAGTAAATCTGTCATTGGTATCAGTCAAATAGATTCTCCGCCCGAGTGAATGGGCCAATCACACACCGACAAAACAGCGACGACATATTTTTACACAACAGATGATGAAAGCCTCAATAGGTGTTCCTCAGATTTGGGAACACCAATAAACTCCGGCCAGTCATAGGACCAAAGTCAAATTACAGAGGCCAATAGTCGTATTCATACTGCATTTTACCAACGACTGTGTCTACTTTGCGAACATGCTTTAATTTCTAAAGAACGACAGTAATTCAGGACAAACCGGAGTGAACGAAAAGTATTTACCATAAACAAAAGCCACATTGATCGGTTTCGTTGAGATCCTTTTCCATCGCAGTTTGCAGGTACCAAAGTGAACAAACCATTTAGATAAGCAAAGACCCCGGGTCCTGTTAGATACTGACAACCAATAATTCTGATTATCAAGGAGATATTTGAGATCGAACATGCATGGACAAAAAAATATAATGTCGCACGATAACTGCACGGAAACCACCACGAGATTGTTACCTGAAAACTTTAAAAGCGTTCGAGTAAGTGTGCATTGTAAGCAGCCCTCAAGCAGCCACCTTTACAATCGACAAACAGAACAACGGAAAAAACGAGAAAAGCGCGTAAATGACAGAGTGCAGGAACAATCGAACAATAGACGAAATGGCAGGCACTTGGCGTACAGAAAAGACCGATAAACAAGTTGACCACGAATCATGCTCTGGATACAGAAAGAAACAAATAACCAAAGTCATACATTTGGAGGTCAAAATCGTTTAAAAGGACACAGCGAAAAACGCTCCACAACAGGATAGTGTACGGTGATTGTAAGAAAGACGAGGGCTCCCACATTTTTACCTCTAAACAAGCGGGAAGTATTTAGGAGACCGTAACGAGTGTTTGAGGTGGGGAACACAATAGCCATCAACGTGCCAGTACTTGAGACCAGTTGATAGGGACAGAGAACACCTCTTCTTCCAGCCACTTCTCATAATTACGCTTAAATTCATCGGACAATTGCATAGGTTGATTCAACACACTAGTTAAACAATTATCTACCGGTCGGAACTCCGGGTCCAACCAATCGTTCGTGTATCGTCTTCGATTGAACTGATCGACAGTGGCGCGCAGAGTATGCTCATCAAGTTGGAAGCGCCACGGAGCGGCATCCACATCTGAGACCGGATGAGAAACAGGTGAGATACAATAAATAAAGACAAGTTGAACCACAGTACAAAGTGCCCTGCAAAAAATATCCATTAGCAATATGATAAGATGGAAAGAGGAAAGACTCCTCAGACGCATTACGAATGCGCGAGAAAACAGAAATAATGATTACGAAAAGTTGGCCTGACTGGTTGTTTAGATTTAACCAAAAGAATAATTGGAAGGATAGGTAAACAGCAAAGTAACACATGAAGATAGGCTTAGATGAAAATCGCACAATTGAGAACACGTGCCCGTTGTATTTAGTAGCGTGATCCTGTGAAAATCACCAACAGGGAGCCGCCCGAGGAACGACGAGTTACTTGAGCAAAGAAAGGCCCAATGACCGGTAAACTTAAGTCTAAGATAAAGTGCAGGATTTCGCACACTCCTGGGAAGAATTGTAAGCAAAGAAATTAAGATGGTTAGTAACAGCTTCCGGGATAATCGGATGCGTGGCACACAGAGCTATCGCAGACCAACATTGTCAGCAAGGCATGTGGTCACTCTTATTCATAAATTATGAACAGTGTCATATTAGAATAGGTGGTCAAACTCACAATTGTAGTCTTTCGAACGGGCAACTACAGACGATCGCACTTAGGTTGCGCAAAACACAGATATACATATACATACTTGGTCACAATCCTATTTACATTATACATATACACACTCGCAACAGGATACTATTTATTGCCAGATTACATCAAGCCAAACATGCATATCTTCTATGAAACTCTGATTGTGGGTGTACGAGAATGCAAACTAATCGAGTTCTTCGGACAGAAGTCAGTATTAGATTTCATATATATATATATATATATATATATATATATATTTATGAAGATATGTATCCCGTGTAATCTGGGTCCAGCAGCAATCAGGATTTTCGGACTGAGAAATATTAAAGCAGGTTTCTAAGTCGGTTTGGTACTTATGCTTAAACGGCAGTATAGTCAGTTTCTCAACAGCCAATCGTTGCTGTCGGTGGAGTCGTTGCTCAGCAAAAATGAGTACGAACCGACAACGTACTAGCGCATGATCTGAATCTAGGTACGTGCTCCAATAAGAACGACAGTCCTGAATGGAATCCCGCCACCTACAGCTGTCTGAAACCAGGTCTGATTCGGAGATGGAGGGCGCCAAGTATAGCAATGACGCGCACAATGCCTAAAACTAATGCTGGCTAAAAACAGCCTATGCTCAGCGCACAGCTGCAACAGTCGCCCGCCATTGTCCGAGCGATGTGATGCTATACCAAACCTGCCAACTAGACGAGATTCGGGCTCACCAAAGCGGCCGACCCGGACGTTCATATCTCCGGCCAGAACGACTATATCAGAACCACGTTTCGACCGGAGGAGAGCGGCCAGATCCGAATAGAATACGTCCTTAATGCCGACGTCACTGCGGTCAGTTGGAGCGTAAGCAGACACAACGAAAACATTTCTGACGGTTTTGCGTCTAGAACTGACCCTAACAGAACCTGCTAAGCGGACAGCACAGTCTATTATTAACAGGAATCCAATGTATTAGTGTGGCTGCGGCCGTCGTGCTGAGGACTATACATACTCCAGCCTGACCGGTAACGGCGGCCGGGGAGCCACCTGAAGTGTATAACCAGTATCGAGTAGAAAGTCCGAGTGCTGTTAATTCCATACGTCGACTACTGTCGTGGATTCTGGTCTGCCAGATACAACAAACGTCGATATGCAGCGAGTCTGACGTTCGTGCGAGAGCAGCCTGTTGACCTATCTGTTTTAGAGTACGAATGTTGAAGGCACCTATATTATCAATTTGACCATCACTCACATTTGATCGCAGTCTTCGCATTCTGATAGACTCTTTCGAAAAGAACCACTAGACTCGAGTTTCGCTCTCATCGGAGCTCGTCAGTAGTGCATATCCTTGCCACGGCCACAGCTGAAAAGTCTGTCTGAGTGCGAAGGCTGCGATCAAATGTGAGTGATGGTCAAATTGAAAATAAACCAAATCCCCGACTACTCATCAGCACCTATATTAATTTGCGTTCTAGATCGAAGCACAGGACGAGGTAGGTCTGGGACTGGGTGGCCAGAGCTGGGGCTTATCGGCACAGTGTTGCTGTGATTAACTATATCTGCTGTGGGACCTGCAGAGAAGTTATCAGAATTGGGGGTCGGGAGGGGCCTGAGCGCTAAATTTGATAGGACAGTGGGGACGGGTCAGCAGTAGCATGTATTCGCCTATCCACCCTGCTATAGGCAGCGGATAGGGCGATCCGGTTTATACTGCGAGACGGCCGGTGCAGTATGGAATAGTTGATGTTGTGAGGATTCATGGTTGTATGTGGGCTGAGATACTGCCAGGACGCCCAGACCTAGACAGGAAAACGATTAGGATTCTCAACCAAAGCCTTTGGCTCAAAAACCTGTGGCGCAAGGCAGCGGGTGGGTGGCGGTGTATCAGAAATGGTACGTTTTCCGGGAAGAGATGTCAACCATCTTCCAACCCCCAACCTGAGGACCAGGAGACTGTGGTTTGTCGGACCTCTATCTGTTGGCCTGTCTGGTATGAGTAACTCTGTCCAGTTTAGCCCAAAAGGTCATCGAGATGCGCAAGCCGTCGCACCACGTCAGGCTCCAGTCTCACCGTGACAGATTGGGTACGGTAAGCACTTCACGACGCAAATTGGAAGCAGTGCACATGTGTCCACATCCTTGGTTGGCACGATGTTAGCCATGCTTCTATGTCACACAACGGGCATGCTGCACATTGACGCAGGCATATGCAAATAGCACCAGTGCAGTAGACGAGAAAGTGAGGGTGGAAAATTCGCACTGATGCCTCAATATTACGGGGCTGTACACTGGTAGGTCTCCTAACTACGTCATGCCAACGAACGATGAGGATGCACCACTAAGACACTACTGTGTTGACGAAAAATGAATTCACGTACTGTCTGGATCACACCGCTCAGTTTCACTCGGGTCACTCCGTAGGAACAAGAGACCAGTAGCACAGCTGAAAGGCCTAACTAACGCGAGCAGCAATCGGTGACGTCCAGTGTTTATTTCCCAAGCTGGCCTCGAAGCAACTTATAAACGCGTGTGCCACAGACTGACAGTTCCCACATTTAACGGTAACGAGTGATACATACGAAAATGTAGGAGGGGATGACCAAAACAGTCAGTGGTAAAGATTTTGCTACAATATTCATGAAACAAATCGTACATGTACAATGTAAAACGTAAGCTTGTTGGTAAATTCAGGATACAATGAATTCTCTACATAGGTAAAATAAGTAACAATTTGGTGTCGCACGAAACAACAATCCAACAATAGATACAACAGGCCGTTGGATGTTCAGTTGATATGGCGCACCACGTGCCACGTTACCAATAACGAGTCACAAGGACAGCTGATTCCTGCGGCTATGTTAAGGCACGGAATGGCCACCGTACTGTCCGCAGCAGACTCGGGTTAGGTGGTGAATGATATGTGACGGCTGTGTCCCAACTAAGGAAACTGATGAAAGGGGATTTAAGAAACTATAGAGACAGTCATACCACCACCATGGTCGAGATGTGATCTAGATAGATCACCTCAAAAACTAAGCATTTTCCAGGCTACGAAAGGGAGCAACAGAAATCGTGCCCAGCTGCCAATGAAGAACATGCACACACGAAACTTACCATTACCGTAAGCCCAATCGTCCGTAAAACGATGTCTAACTTTCTGGTAGATGGCAGACATGATCGACATGTTGTTCTTACGCCACTGGCGTCCAAAATAGCGACTTTGAAGCTTGAGCAATTTGAGAACGTAGAGCTGGAGCATAGCATGGCGAGCGTGCAGTGTTCGCTTCAGAATAGGAGCCGATTTGAATACAACAAGTAGCTGAAAAAGAAACAGAGAGCAACTGTCACAATGAGGTTGATGGAAAGACTAACGAACGGTCTGACAGTACTACGCAAGTCAAGCTTTTAACAATCCACAACGTGGGGACGAAACGTTCCCTGAGTGGTAGAGACATGAGATGTCATGTAGCGACACGTGAACTTAGCCGAATAACCCGCAAAATAATGTTACGTGGATCATACATTGAAGAGTGAAGTTAACAGAGTAACCAACAACATACTGTGCTGAATAAACAGTTCCGTAGCTATCGTTGCGGCGACCGGCATTTAGGTGCAATTTGCCGTTTCTAGTGAAAGCCTTCTTAAAGGTAGATTTATATGCATTCGATTATCAGATTGATGAGCCTGATCAGCGCCCTTGAAGGTATTCAACAGACTGATGATACTGTTGCCAGGCAGAACAGCAAAGCCACCCCCGATTTGTTGTTCATACACGAGAGAATAGAATGGCGTCAAGCTGGATACAGGCCCGACGTTGACGCCGCTGTGGTCAGACGCTTTACGACACCTACACAATACCAAATAAGCTCAATCACACATAGGAATGCTAGAATTAAATAGTGTCACTTCTGTAAGTAACATTTGAATCAGCATAAGCTCTTGTATCAAACGTGATCATTTAAACGTGAACTTTACTGGGATGTCGAAAGCAAAATCGCTAATGACGATTTGGGTGATTATCAAGAAGATACCAAAAATGATGTTTTCTAAATGCGGCACCATTTTGATAGTATGAAGTCCATCTTGTTGAACCACCAAATCAGCCTTCAAATTGCTAATCAGCTTTCGGTTTACGATGGGCATGTCTGCAGTTGGAGTGGTCTGCTGTTTTTGGACAAACCAACTGTACATCACCTGCTGTTAAAAGTGCAATGACGTAGCCACATATCTATACATCTATCACATCATAGCAATCCCATGAACGAACACGTCACCTTAACAGCCACGTCACGTTCAGTGGTAATGGTTAGCGGTTGTATGCTCGGGATAACTGGATCATGTAATCCTCCTGATACACACGTGTGCGAATCAGCGACTCATACGAATGCACTGGTTAGATGTAAACACCCCGACGCACGAAAAATTGAATCACGTGAAGATAAAAGATGTACCAAGAAAAACAGTTTAGTGCCATACTGGCCAAAAGCATAGAGAAACACACACGTAGTGGCTAGGGTGTCAAAAACGACAGCATATACTGCACCCGAGACGATAAACACAAAATAACGGCAACGTATGACATGGGTTGTTTTAACCAAAGCAGACAGCACGGCGAGACTGGACCCTGACGTGGTGCGACGGCTTGCGCATCTCGATGACCTTTTGGGCTAAACTGGACAGAGTTACTCATACCAGGCAGGCCAACAGATAGAGGTCCGACAAACCACAGTCTCCTGGTCCTCAGGTTGGGGGTTGGAAGATGGTTGACATCTCTTCCCGGAAAACGTACCATTTCTGATACACCGCCACCCACCCGCTGCCTTGCGCCACAGGTTTTTGAGCCAAAGGCTTTGGTTGAGAATCCTAATCGTTTTCCTGTCTAGGTCTGGGCGTCCTGGCAGTATCTCAGCCCACATACAACCATGAATCCTCACAACATCAACTATTCCATACTGCACCGGCCGTCTCGCAGTATAAACCGGATCGCCCTATCCGCTGCCTATAGCAGGGTGGATAGGCGAATACATGCTACTGCTGACCCGTCCCCACTGTCCTATCAAATTTAGCGCTCAGGCCCCTCCCGACCCCCAATTCTGATAACTTCTCTGCAGGTCCCACAGCAGATATAGTTAATCACAGCAACACTGTGCCGATAAGCCCCAGCTCTGGCCACCCAGTCCCAGACCTACCTCGTCCTGTGCTTCGATCTAGAACGCAAATTAATATAGGTGCTGATGAGTAGTCGGGGATTTGGTTTATTTTCAAGTTGACCATCACTCACATTTGATCGCA
>QNGE01001508.1:104502-122179 GCA_008508345.1 Paragonimus westermani | reverse complement strand
TCTAGGTGAGATGGCGGCTAATCGAGCTCAGTGGCGTGAATGTTGTCGCTGTTTGTCCGAGTTGTCTGTGAAGTGAGTGCATTTAGTGGCGCGGGGCAGTGAAAGCCGTAAGGAAGCTGTCTCGCTGACGACGCCTTACTCTCACCTGCAGTCCGATTGTTAGTTTGCAAGGTGTAGACACCTTGATGTTGAATGTTTGAATATAGACGTAGTTATTTCCGGTAGTTATGTCCTTTCCCGTCCCCTTCTTTTTTCTTTCTCTCTTCCTATGTAGGGTTTGCTTTTTTCTTCATGGTTGTGTGGCAGTTAAGCATTAGTGTGAACCACTGATGTGTTGCTGTCAATGGTGATGGTGATAAGACAGCAACACATATGTGAACCACTGATGCTTAAGTGTCACGTGGGTGTTACACATATGGGAATAATCAACGCAATATGGCCAACTGTTAGTCGACGTACAAGCATGCGAAACAGAGTTATAGACACTTAGCCTTTACGTTGAGTTGAAATACATAATGTCTACTTTGACTAGTTGAAAAGATTTCAGTCCTTTCGGCGAATAAGCCCAAATTGACTTAGATGAATAATGCACATTTCAGAACGCTACTTCCCTTCAGGGTGGTTACCAGATTTTTGACATTTGAGTGACAGTTAAAGAATATGAACAACGGGGATGTGAATAAGGACAACTCCGTGATGACGAGATCGTCGAACAGATAGAAATGAAGTATTCACCAGTGAGAAAGTAAGAGGTATCATGAACACGTGATAAACTAAGATAGCTTACCAGAGTGCGTGAATGTTTCCATTTGGTGAGCATATTCAGAATGCGTAGGAGATTGATGTAAGTGAACATATTTCTCCAGCAATATGGACGCCAGCCAACATCCTGTGAAACGATAAATCAATCGGAGTTGAATAATCACGCTACCAATTCATATCATACATATTGACAGCCGGTAAAGAGAGGTCGCGAAATAACATTAGAGCATTGCTCACCCGATAAACGCGAAAGGGACAAAGTCGTAATGTGTCCATGATATTTATAACCCTTAGACTTTTGGCTAGAAAGTACAGATTGGGCAGGCTGAGAGATCTCATTAAGCACATTTATTTGTGTTAACAGAACCTTAGTGTGATTACCCGATGCACAGAAAAACAAAAAAAATATGAGAAAAAGTGAAGTAAAGTTTTTTAAATTAATATTAGTAAACTGTGGGACAGAGCTCACATTCGACTGGCGCCTTCAAATTCAGATATAGACGTTTTGACTGGCCCGTCTCGAGAATAGACGTTAGACTTGAGCTGCATCTATGTTAGGAATCATCAGTAGGGTGATTTATAACATTTAAAAAGCGTAATATAGTCAGAATTCGGTCCTAGAACCCTTCTGTGATATTTCAAAATTTTTCATCCTTCTTCGACCAACCGAAATTCCACTACCAGGTGAAGATTATGAAAGAATGTGCCGAGTGGAGGCAACAAAGTTATACAGTGTTGTTCGCATAAACTCGCTATCCTATTTGGTTGCTTTAAGATACCTGTCTTCACACGGCTTACGCGCTAACAATTTTGCCACTGATGATCATACGCATAATTGAAAAACGAATTCATCATCATCATCATCATAGACAGCAATACATCAGTGGTTAACACTAGTGCTTAACTGCCACAGAATTCGATTAAGCTTTACTGAATTCTTGCAGTAACATCCTTGTTCAGATGCGAAAATTTAAGTTGTCTGAGGTGGTTGAACAACCACATTTCGGCAACATTGCAGATATGAGCTATGTGCACTCGAAATTCAAAAAATATCTCTGTTAGCACTGATAAGTAGTGTGGCAGATTTATGATTTTAGATGAGACCCAACTGTGAAAAGTCAGGGCTTCGGCTGGATTCGAACCAGCGACAGACACAGCATGCCTCAGCGCGGCAAGCGCTCTACCAACTGAGCTACGTGGCTTCGTAGCTCAGTTGGTAGAGCGCTTGCCGCGCTGAGGCATGCTGTGTCTGTCGCTGGTTCGAATCCAGCCGAAGCCCTGACTTTTCACAGTTGGGTCTCATCTAATCTCTGTTAGCGTTTCCTATTCGAGATGTCAGAACAAAGAAATAAATGGCATATTCTTAGCTACTTCAGAAACGCGATAAAAAAAACCAACGGTGAATGCTTTCGAAATGTATGTTGATGAAGCAAACAAATAGACAACAGTGGAAATAATCGCCCTGATCGATTACAATGTGGTGAATTGAAACAAAATTCCCACACCAAATTCCGTTTTTAAAATAAGAAATATCTTAAAGTAACGTTCACGATGAAGCGTTACCGTATATAGATAATTTTTCATAATTAGTGAGAAATCTCCAAGAAGGCGAAATTCTGTCCACGTTCATCGTATCCGAACATCAAGTTTGTGATAAATTTGGTCAAACAATTAATCAAATTCTACCAGATCGTCCTTGTCTGTAAATGTATAGAAAAATCTTTACTGTAAACCCATACAAGCGAAAAATGTAACTTTCGCACAAAGTCAAGTGCCGACTGTATGTACCTCCATCTGGAAAAAGGGGCAATCTTCGAGCGATGAGTTTGTCAAGTGACTAAGTTGATCATCACGCTACTGGCATGGCATCGACTGAACCTAGTACGCGGTTATTTGTACAATGGTCGGCAAACTCATCTCAAAAACAGGTGAAACGGAGTTCAGATCCTAATCGTGATGTGAATACATACAATTGACAGTGAAACTCGAGTCTCGTTTCTTTTCAGAAGGGGCTGAATGGAAGTCTATTGGAAGACGCAAAGTGCGCTCAAATGTGACGGCCGCCCAACTAATACCTGTCGAAACCTAGACCATTTATCAGTAGTGAACACGGTACCTAGCAATTTCAATGAATTCCATGAATTGAGCCTGACAGAAAAGTGGTACCATCGACCGCAATCAATGAGAAGCCTACGAGAATGTGACAGCTGTGATCACTTGTGAGGGATGCTAAACATATTTGAAAGCCGAAACCCCTTTTACTCACCAGTAAACAAAATATCGCTCAATAAGTTAAACGATTTCCGCGATTTCAAATTAAGGAGAAATCGCAGTCGTGGAGTCATCAATTGGCGTTAACAAGACAGTTACTGTNNNNCCCCCCCCCCGAAGCGATCGGGCAATCTCAGCAGTACTCACAAGGGAGTCATCTGCTACACCCAGCACTCATTGCCGACGCTGCGGTCGACTGGTGCAAGGTGGACAGATGATGACCTGGCGTAGACAAACGAAGTCGTTCACGAGGGGGTTGGTCGCTGTAGATCGGGTTAGTCTCACGGGATGAGACCTTCGCGACTCACAGAGTCAGTGGTTAAAGATGTTAGGTGAGATGGCGGCTAATCGGACTCAGTGGCGTGAATGTTGTCTGTTCAAGGTAATTCAAGGTTTTAATGGTATAAGAAGCAATCAGCTTTACAATTACCACAGGATGGAAGTATGTAATGTGCGTACAATGAAAAACAAAAATGCGTCTGTGAGTTTTCTTTTTACAGAAGTTAGGCACTGTGTGGGGGTTCGATTTTTGGTTGTGTAGATAAAAATGAGTCTAGATTAGTTTTGAAAATATTTAAGTTAGATGAGTGAGCGACATTTTGGAGTAGAGAATTCCAGGCGAAACACACGCGGACTGCAAAGAAATACCTCCGGCTTTTCCCTCGCGAGTGCGGTACTGCTAGCAAATAATCGTGAGTCCTACTAATTCGCGGTTCTCGCCGGACAAACAGTTTTTGGAGCGGGTGATTCGGTGTGTAATATGTTGTATGTAAGGGTCAAATCGCCTCTGATGTTGCGATAGCAGAAGTCAAACAACTTAAGACTTTCAATCCTCTCCTTATATGGTTTACTCTGGAGTCCAGTCACCAACTTTGTAGCTCAGTGGTATATTCGCTGTAGCAGAACTATATCCTTTCGAAGCCATGGTGACCAGACTTGAACAGCATATTCCATCGTTGGTCTGATATACGTGTTGAGTATACTGAGCAGCGTCTGTCTTGTGAATCTACCGAAGATCCGTTTCAACAGTGCATTTAATAACACAGGGCAGTGAAAGCTATGAGGGAGCTGTTCTGCTGCTGACGTCCTACTTTCATTTATAGCACGGCGGTCTGTTTGTAAGGTGTAGGCATCTTGATGTTGAATGTTTTAATATAGACGTAGCTATTTTTGGTAGTTAGGTCTCTTCCCGTTTTCTTCTCTTTTCTTCTATAAGGTTTGCTTTTTTCTTTTTCATGGTTGGTAGCACTTAAGCACCAGTGGTTCACACTGATGTATGGTTGTCTGTGATGATGAGTTACAAGAGAAAGTGGCTGGGCGTTTACATACTGATTTAGTTGTGCTTAGTGTGATATTACTGGTACAGCGGTCAACACGGTATCTACATAAAATTATGGCCTGAGTTCTGCAAATATATACACCACTGGTGAGCTCTAAGAAGAACGAAACTCAAGTATATATCTTATCCAATATAAGATGTCTTTAGGCAAATTTATGACGTCCCAAATGGGTAAGCCGGACCTCAACCTCGAACAAGGTGTAACGACTAACATGCATACGAGCAAGCTGAAAAACACACGGATCTGCTGGCTCCTACAGTGATGGGACGCGGTACCACCAGGTGCAGAGTAAACCAAGTTAACTTGCTTTACGTGGGACATCTTATATAGACAATAAAATAGCTTAAGCTAGAAAATGTGTAATGCTTATTTTCGAAAGGAGCTGGTTGAAAAATCTGTTAGAACGCGACATTTGCTATCAAGGAGGGTGTGACGTTTTGCTTACAAAACAAAAATCACCTACTAATTATCAGTAAACAGGATAATTACTTCTTCTTTACAAGTGACCAGACAACTTGAGCACTGCCAATAAAATGAATGTGGCTATGCGTTGTGAATTTGTTGATTCGGTTGCGTATAATGTGAAAGCAGTGATACAGTGATCAATATGGTTATTTCAAGAGAACATGAACGGTAATGAAAATCCAGCTCGGGACAAATGCACGCATTAGTGATGAGCTCGAACAAGAATTCAGCAATTATATTAGGAAGTGGATGGCTGGATGATCAAATTGAATACAACTACGGACAGATCGAAACAACCAAAAACAAATTCCCCAATCGGGAAACAGTAAGACTACAAATCTGAATTCAGCCAATACAATCAGATCACAATGTAATTTGGAAGCACCCCGATTATCTTAACTGCACAAAGAATAAGATTCACTCTCAGATTTATCATTGTGGCCTCTGTTTGAACATACTCATCAAATGCGGATTATCTCAATTCTACACCAATTTACCGAAATAAGCATGTTTTTAATCTCTAACAGCTAAACTCAATCTGGGTTTGAGTACACAACCTCAACAGCAAATGAAATCAAAGCATTAAACAAGTGGGGCACTGAAATTCCCATTAGTATCTCTAGTGTGAGCAACAGCACGTACGACATATTCTTCAGGCGGTTTCCCAATGGCGCATGATGGGAAATCCAAATAGGGCAAACTGAAAAAGACGGAAAAACGTTGTGAACTTCGGAGATACACATTAAATTCGAGACATCCAGTTAACTACTTGTAGTATGGAAAAGATCTGCATAGTAAAATATACAAACTTATTTAGTACACAACTAACAGTACAATAACTGAATGGTGTTTCCGTAGTGAAAACAGGGCACGGGAACATCATCATAAACCACGTAACAAGTGACCCAAAATTTATGAGCGATCACATTTAATATTTACTTCAAGGCAAAAGATTTAAGCATACGAACAGTGCGGGAAGCGTGCAAACCTTCGTGTCACTTTGGGAACACAGACACGCAGTTATGGAATGGAAATTGAGCAACATAACCTTTAAATTGATTTCAAAAATAAGTACGAAGACAAACTGGAGGATAAAAAAGCACCCCAACAGAATGCGAATACAGGTGGATAAACAAGCAAGACAGAAGTAACAGGAATCCTCGCATGTGAATCGAACAACGCATGCAAATATCGAACAGATTCTCCAGTTGCTGTCTACGATGATGAGTGGAATTGTGATAGCCAAGAGTCAGTCTTCTAGGAAATTGGGACGTCTTTGATTCGGTTGATACAACTACACAATAGTATTCAGGAACAACATAGAGCCATCCTGAAAAGTAGGGTATTATTCCAGAAACAACTACGAACCGTGTATCGAGTCAGGCTAGAATTTAGGGAGGTCTGTCAGTCATCCAGGAATCTAAGACAGGATTCGACGAATTAATTCAATCCCCTTTTCGGTTCTGTACCGGAAGACATCATGTAGAGCACACTGGGCAACTGTGAACAAAGGATAATCGGTACGTTCCAAAAATTCCAGGTTGGAGTGCGTGGAGGACAGTGCTCTAAACAATGAGGATCCAGGAGGAAACCCAAGATCCTTGAAAAAAGTTGCGCGACGAGTTCGTCAGTTCGTTGTAACCACTGCGTCTGTAAAGATCGAGATGCGATCCCAAGACTGACGGAGGCCTGTCACTGGTCTCAGTTCTAATAGCAAATTTCAGAACATGGTCGTAAGGTTTATTCTACCTGAAGAGTTGTACCAGTATGCTGATGGAAGGTCTTGAGAAATTACAGGTTGTACAACTGAAGGATGGACGACGTTTGACAACCTAAGCCACCAATATGGCCAGAATACTAGACATTAAGCAGAGAGAAATATGCTCGGTTGTACGAACAATCCACAGATGTACATTCGGTTGACTGCTGAGCAAAATCACCTGGCTTCTTAAACTAAATTGGTTCTGTAATATTTTGTGCATGCCAACCCACCGCGTCTCCCGTAGCGCTCTGTTTGCAAGCGTAAGTTTGAACCGAAAGCGACAGTATAAAACAGGAAAGCCTTGAAATCAACGTATGCTTCTGTAGAGCGTATCCCACTTCTAAGCAAGGACGGAAAGTATAAAGAGGGTCTGTTTAGCTAACCGGGATTGCTGTGAATTTCTGCGTACTCAGCAGAAACTTTTGTTCATTCGTGAATTGCTAGGTATTCATCTGAAAAGCATTACTTTGCATGTTTTATTATTCACCCGATGACCGTAGCACCAACATCAGCTAACGATAATCGTGACGACAGCATAAACAGTCCAAAAGATATAGCGGTCTGAAGGAAACTGCAGATATGCCACAACGGTGAGTCAAATTTCAAGTTCACATATATAATTAAAGGAATCATCATAGAACAAAACGGAGATTCGTGGGCAATTCGGATATATAAATTAACCGATGAGCGAATTCGGGTTATAGCATATCAAACAGTATGTAACAAACAATGAAGCGTGCCCTCTAGTTAATCCATCAGTTGTGCTGAGTGATCGCTGCTACACACACATTGCAAAAACCAGGATAGAGAGCAACTTGTTAAGGCTACAGTGGGAGAAAAAACCAAAACTCACGTGTGATAGTCACGCACACACTCTAGGATGTCATGATTCAAAAACTTGAGTATGAGGGGAATACAATTGGCGAAAACCAGATATTGCGCGACGTATTCGAACTGAAATGAAAAAGAGGTCCACGACAAATCACTCACGCAAGAGAGCGAGTGCTATACTCAGCAATCGAAATTATGATTTGCTAGAAGATTAAGATAGTCAATTTGAGAAGAGAGTGAAGTAAGGTACGTACAATGCTGTGATAACTTCGTTGAATGTAGAAGGCTGGAAACAAGGATTGCTCATAAATTCTTTCCAACAATAACCCCAATGCAAACTAGACAACTAGCCAATAGAAAAGGAGTATTCAAACAACATTCTGCCCCTGACGTCACGTTGGCAACTAACGTAGTCTAGCTTGAGATTGTCTGGCAATGTTTGATGATAGTAATAAATTCCGTTCACAAGTTTACGCGTAGAACTTAACACGATTGAATTCGCGAAAAGCAATTTTTCTTGTTAATGTGAGAACATCTATCTCAAATTGCCTTCAGCTCGCTTATTGATACTGATATCACGCTGGTATCGTTGAAAGGAAAGGAGACGTAGTTCAGCAGCTCTACTAACAGAACACAGCCTGCCTGCTCGTGAAAGAGACATGAACGCACTATGTTGGACCGTCCTCTATGAGCATCACAAGAAGATCGATCATACCTGGGAATAAACCGAAAAACATCTGATGCTGCGTCCGACCGTCTACAATGAAGGCCCGACGTATGGCACAACCGTTTTTAGTATAAAAAAGGGATTTGGAAAGTTAGTAGCAATGAGTGTAAACAAGAACAATAATCATAATGAGAGGGTAGAGAAACAGAGACTCAAACACAGTTCACCGAAGAAACAGTAGGCACATGGGTAACGGTACCCATCTTTTCGTTTCCACTATAACACTCGATACAGTACGAGGGAGGAAGGTGCATTAACCTCTAATTTGTTACATTAAACGGCAGTCAGGTGCCTAGTGTTCGACGATACGGATCGTTTATATCCGTCGACAACTTTTTTATTGAATCATACTAGTCACTATGTTCCTGGGTGTCATGCTTAGGTGGTCTAGGCTGCATAACTAGAAGTCCTGTCGAGAATGCCGGTAATCGCGATTAAAACAAACCGTCAGTGATCGCCTAGTGACAATTAAATTATGACATTCGGCTGACAGGTACAATTAAGATCTCAAGACGTGACAGACTGATTGGTGTCGTGACAGTACATCACAAGATTGCGGGCGGGAGGAAACATTTGCACCTCATCAATTAATTCACTTTGCGATAGCCTTGCAATCAAAATGGCTTTCTCACTTAGGCCAAACATCAAACCAGGAGGATTGTTCTTAAACTATCCATAGTGCGTATCCTGATGGCTTCAAGTAAACAAGAATCTGAAGCTTCGTCAATGACGTATGAGTCAGACGTTCAATAAAGCTGCTCATGCGTAAAACTTGTGGGAATTCCACAGAAGCTAGGTTGCGTATAGCGCCACTATCGGATTGATTTGAATCTACGGATCAAATCAATTTATGAAGGTGTGATTAACATCAAGCCAATCTGTGGATGTGCAGAAAAAATTGACAATAGATCACATAGTTCCAGACGGATTCGACAGAACAGAGTTAAGCACCGGAGTCAGCTAACAACAGTAATCATACGTTATCTTGGTCGACTGAGCCAGCCAAGGCTGGCAACACAGTCGTTTGCTAGAAAGCATCTTAAAAAGTTGCCTAAACTCACTCAGATGAAAAAGTAATGGAAATGCGGAGTCTGCAAAGGTTGCACGATGTGTAATGTGTACCAACTGAACACTTACTAGGTGTAGCACTACCGTCAACAGTTGGATAAAAACCACAGAGTGATCAAGGACCACGAAAACCATGACTGTTATTTCAACGTAACTGAAAAGTCTTGAGCACGGAGTTATGTACTGAAGTGAACGGGAAGATTACGAGTACTCCCGCATCGAGACAATGGTGCGAGCAGAACACTACTCACATGCAGTGGTGGTTTACCGTTTGACAGTGATTATTTAGCTACGGTTGTCGTAGGGTTATTTGAGTTTCGGTTAGTACGGTCGCTTTAAAACCACAAAGACTAGAGTGAAAAGTTCGGACGGAGCGAAAGCATGCACTATTGATTGGCTGACTCCATTAAGGGGGAAACTCGAATCTAATGCGTACTCGGGAAGTGAGCTAGTCTAAAGGTTGATCTGAATCAGAAGGCTGCGTGATCAAATGCAGGTGGTGTTTAATTTGCAAAAGAGCGGTAGCTGCTTCGTTGCGCATACTCTGGGGAGGGCGGGTGATAAGTTTGAGATTTCTTGATTATTACAATCGGCGGTTGGATGACACGATTCGACACGGCAGTGGACCGCACCCACAATACCACTAGCTTTTTTATGAAGCTTATATTCCCCAATACCATTGGCAGTATATTTCAGAATCTTCCTCGCAATTGATGCGGTAAACTGCAGCTCAGGTCACAGCACCATATGAAATGGCTCGCAATCGATAATGCACGCACGAATACGTACCTTACCACACAGTAATAGTAATAATAAGCAAAAACGTTTGAGAATCACAAATGTGGCCTTGAAGTTACCATGTGCTGATGACCGCGAAATTCATAAAACAAGGGAACAAATCAATAAACATTATGTAACACAGCATACCTGATAGATGTGATTCAGTTTCAAATGTTTCAACAGCAGCAACAGAATCGCCGAAATCGCCTTCGCAATCAATTCACGTTGTCTTTGAAAATCCAACAACGAGTAAAACGGGGAAACACTGTCACCCTTGAACCTGTGCAATCAGAAAGAAGAGACATAACAAAAATACTTGAAAACATACTGGAACAGTAATCCCCTTGAAAACCACACAGAGAACGTTCGGAGATGATTGATACTGAACCGAAAGAACAGAAATAATGGTACATATATATGCTATACAAATATACACACAGATAACGCCAAACCCAACACTATGTGCCACAACATGTAAGTATATTGAATAATAGGCAAAGTGCCCGAGAACTAAGTAGGATGGTAGAAAACAGACAAACCAAGATCGTAGAGAACCACATCTTTTACCAGTTAAGACGTCTCGATAACACTTTCGCGTGTCACGGTGACACTCTGAGATGACCCAGGTAACTGGGTGCACATGAGCTGAATCTGTTTGCTTTATACACTTGGCTGAACCGCGTTGTCTCACTCCGTTAAATCCAACCAATCCCCGTGTTTTTCAGCCTACCCATAAGCATATTAGCCGCGGGAACCTGTTCGCCATTGAAACCCAGCTAACTCCCTTGGGGAATCTTAAACTAACATCACGAGACGCGAAATCGATATCAAGGCATCTGAAACCGGGAAAGTGACAAGACATCTCTCCAAACTGTAATGCACGAATAGTGTTATATGATTCATAGAGTTCACAGAGGAGCTCTTGCGATAATGACTGTGGGTGCTTAGATCGCCGCTGATCATGCATATGGCAACTGAAAGATAGAAAGCCGAAATCAGTCGGTAAGCCTTAATGACGAAAAGGGAAACAAAAATTCCACGAGCTAATCATCAGGACGTTCACAAGAGTCAAGCCAATAATAAACATAAAACATGACATACATCTTACAATAAACGTACAGACCGTCTACCAAGATTTCTGGCAAGAGATCAATTGGATGGCTCCTACTGCTGGTCGGCGCTGCAGTCAGCAGAACTCGAAGTAGTGCAATCTGTAACAGGACCAATAAAACCGGTGTCCAGTAAAGGTTAACCGAGTAATGAGTTGTTCGCAAAAAAGGAAATCTGCAAAGCGGACTTAGCCAGACTTCAAAAGGCGGGGAAAAAGCTCGGTTGCGTTGTCAGATTCAGGCCAAATAAAACACGATAAATATGATAGTTGTTTGTGTGAAAACACATGCAGCGTGCATCTGGTGTCATTGAAGGTAGCCGACGTAGCTATTGCGATGCCACATCGCTTGTTACAACAGTGGCAGGCCATGACAACTCAAGTGGTTGAACGGGGGGCCTCTGAGTCCAAAGATTAGAGTTTCGTGGCCGGATTCCGATAGTCTCCATACAGGCCAGGATAGAATATTTTAAAACTCTGGCGGCACTGTATACCGGCTTAACTACGGCATCCACATTGGCTCTGTGACCCAAGCTGGTTTGGTTGACTCCTTCATAACCAGAGGCACTATTGTAGACAAAAACAAGATTGGCTGAAACGTGCCTTCTCGAGTGAGGTGACCTAGAACAGTAAGGTAGTTTTAATAAGAACAAACAACAACCCTCGATAGCGTGTAAAAATCCTACACACGTTAATAACTACAGCGATTGAACAACTTTGATTCCAGTTACATTTTGTTAGCCCGATGAAAAGGTGGTTCAAGGTTCGCCTAATTAAGCTGACTGATTTCTAGCGCAGTATAGCCCAAGAATGAGAACTAACGAAGTACACGGTGGTCACACTGAGAGGTCAGAATGAATCAACTAAGCACAGTAAAAAGGCATGTGATTGGTGGGCCAGTACAGACGTGAAAATCGATTTACTCCGAAAGGCCGTTCACATCAGTGCCTGAATAACCAGGAGAAAAACTATAATCATTAGTAAGCAGTCACTCTGGCGCACCTATTCAAGTTTAACACATTTATGGCATTTAGTGCTCATCCAATCCTGTCTGGATCAAGGCTACCAGATAGTATACAGCCGTCGCACAACCAAACATGTTGCATGGCTGTATAAGCACTGAACTGTACCAGTGAAAATTTTGACTTAAATACGAAGGAGTCAACTTACAAAAAAAAACAATCCAGCGTGGAATGTAAAAGTAGTATTGCTGTTAAACGTACAGAATTAAAGAGATATTACGACATCTTAACACACCCATAGGGATCAGTTGCTAATGGGACCGTCTAATTACATAAGAAACCAGATGCACGAAACAAAATGGAAGAGAGCAGAAGAATTAAAATGCTGAAACTCCAGTGAATCTACAAAGTCCATATCAGTAACAGAGTGGGTTGATTGATATCCATTTTTGGGGTACGAGAATAAAAAAAAGTCGTGAAATTCGACGCTGATTTGCGTTCGCTTGCATCAATCATCTACACACGCAAGGCAACACTTGCGTAGAACAGGTGTGGATAGCACCTTTGGACAGCCGATGTGTTGTTTCTACCCCATCAGTCTAGAAGAAGACCAAACCGATTGATGGGGATGAGCACATCATGGAACAACAGCAACGTTTCCAGTTCAAATCTGTGACTACATTGTCAACGCAACTGAATAACTTGAAGTTGATCGTGTCCACTCAGAGCAATGGGGTAGAGGTGAGTTAAGTTTAGCGTTCATATATCACACAGAATGCTGTCACCTGGCAAACAAATTCAGGCGTAGACTGTACAATGGTTGTCCACCTAAGCTTACACAGATGCAAACACAGTTACCGAGCTCAACACCGGAACCGCGTGACTCGTATTCCGACGTCGTTAACATTTAGCAATCGTGATCAACGTAACCTAAGCGGTTAAAACTAGTGGAGTGAATAGGTTGAACAGCCTCAAGAAACATGTTCAACATTACAGAACCAAAGTCACCACAGAGGTGGTTGACGATAGAAGTAAATACATATGACTTACAATAAATTGTGGCAGCTGGCGGTACAAAGTTCGATACAAACGTTCGATCGGGGTGTCAGGAATCTCTTCTCGCCCCTAAAAACGTGAACAGAAAAACATGCTACAATTGAGATGGTAAGTAACGTTTCACCTTTTGTGCTACGAAGAATTCGCCATCGTGGAGAAAGAAATAGTGTCAGTAACAACGAAAAAATTAGAAGCAAGTTGTTACTAACAATTTTCTCACTAATATCGCGTCAAGTACGAAACACCAGAGATGATGCAGACTGTGAAAACAGAAACATCTCAATTTTTAGGGCTGAAAATCATTTTGGTAGTGCAAACGTATCCGGAGGTAGCTACATGAGGGGATTGGTGTGAAAAAGCGCATCGTAAATAATAAGTGAAAGTACGAGATCCCAGAGGCATAATCACATTGACGGTAACACATGAGCAGCGGATAATGACGGTTGGCTGCCACATAACAGTGGAACGAAATACGTACAAAGGGTACCAAGATTTGTTGAAAAACAGTGACCAACACACAGAAGACGTGATAATATAATGCATGATATTTCTAGAAGTGTGGGTCAGCGCGCCAGCATCTTCAATGGGGCACGTAATCAATAAACAAAGAGCTGAAAATTGTGTGCAAGCAAGATGGCGATGTCGTGATAACTTCCCCATGATTTCCATTTACAGCCTAATGGAGCGTCCTCCAGTCGCAGACAGGTCAGCGAAAGATAACAGTTATGCTGCCGTGCCTGATTAACCGTTTGATCCTCGGATTTCTCTAGCTGGAGGGTAAGTGGCCCAAAGGGCACCAAAACAGAAGACGGACACGACCATTTCAAATGGCGTCAGTCTGTTAACCAACAGTGTATTAGTAGGTAAGGAAGCGGGTTCGGTGCATGTTTGGAACATTCCAGCCAGATCGTTTTGTCACACTGTTCAACTCGATGATGCACCCCATCGCGAACTAACTGTCCGGACTCATCAGTCTTTTCTTCGTATTGAGGAGACAACGAAGCCAGTTGGGACACTGCTATTTCCAGATAGGCCGTATAAACTGGGACAGTTCTCAATAAGAAGGATCGATCTTGGTGTCTAGGATCCACTATCGAACTCGTTATCCGTCAATAAATATATCTGTACCTCGATCAAATAGCCATACCAAAGGAAATTCGACTAAGCTGCAGCAAAAGACGAAGTGAATGGCTTGCGGAGAACACTCCTTTGATATCCGGATGTGTTCAAGCTGGGATATTCTACCAGAGTCCGCAGTAACATAATCGTGGGAAGACAAATTCAAGCATAGATCTGACGCACATATTCAAGACACCAAACAGTTTTCGGGGAATTCGACCATCAGAACAATTTCAGTAGAGTGAAGGTACGCTCGACTAGCCACCGTTACCATTAGTCGGTTGTTGTCTGCTGTAGGCTGCGGTACGTTTATCAGACCATGGTTTAGTTTCTTTCCTGTCCATCTTTTTCCAACTTCTTATCAATTGGAATTTTATTACCGTCAAACTTTTGAAAGTGAAAACGTCTATCGATTTATCTTTTGCCTCTGAACCGTTAAAAGTAGATTCTGATCAAGATAGGCACTCAGATTTTTCCAACCTGCAAAGTTCCTGTGAATCACCTGAGAGCAAGCACTAGTGAGTGTGGATAACAGAACGTTTGACATTCTTCATGGTCATAATTTGTGGCCGAAGGTGACGTACGTGATTCCAAAGATAAGTCACGTCGATGAAGTTAAGTTTGACGCTAGAAATACGTGTTCCAAAATCACTTCCATCAAACTATTGGTGACGCCACAAGTTAAGTACACGGATTACAAAACGACTTCTATAACATGGTACCTATAAGACTAACGATCTTACCATAGCTTTAGAGTAACGTTGTTTACTTCGAAGGGGCGAAACGCACCCGAAACGCAAGCGGGGGGGAGTGAGAAAGTACTATCTGATAAGCACGAGAAGCCTTATCGGCGTTGAAATAAGGTCGTTCACTTTAGCTCAATAGATCGTCAAGGCAAACACGACTGCTCGAACTGTTCTTGACCATACAGATACTGCCTTACTCGATCGTCTTACTGCAGTAAAGTCAGCGCTACGTGTACAATTTTGATCAGGAGAAAATATGTATTTGGGAGGAACAGCGTAGCGTATGTCATTGCCCGTTGCATCCAGCCTTGGCAGAAGACAATGCGCTTCGGATTTACCCGAATGAAAGTTCCGCCTAAAATACGCAGTGGATGTCAAGTAAACGTCACGTGATTGATAGAATTCGAGAACATACCATTGTCATTGGATTTCGGGTGATTTCGTACTCGCGTTGAATTTGAGTTTCACCCAAAGAGACATAAAGATGTTCCCGTAAAACTCGGACTGCTTCATGAATGGGTTGCGGTAGTCCGATAAGTGAGGTTGTATCATTGGGTACTTGGAATTTGACAAACTTGAGGCGAGCATTAGTCAGGAATGTCTGAAGCGCGCGGAGAAAAGTGAAACGGATGAATGACGAAAATCTGCAGATAAACGAGCGAAATTGTTATGAAAAGCCTGTATCGAACAAAAAAGCAAACAGAGTTAACAGTTCATGCAACAAAAACGAATCGGACTTTAGGGGTTTAGCTACCTTAGCACCACAAGGCGTTCACCATCACGGAACACACTACGGGCCATACGTTGGCTGGATTTTGTCAAGTTGTCCAAACCTAAACGCGAGGATAGGCCACAACAGATAGTCAAACGCGCAAGCGTGCAGTCTGGAATAGCGATCTTTACCATCGAGTAACGGTGAGCTCCCTGTGACACCACAAGTAGAATAGAGTGGGGATCAATTAGTGTCCAATTGCTAGGGTGATTCGACAAGAGGTACGAACAGAAACAAACGTAAGTGGTGAACTTTAAATCTTGCATCGCTGTGAGAAATGACAACTTTAACTGAGGTCGTTAAACCCAATCTCATGCTTGGCCCCGACAATCACGCGTTATACGACTAGCGGCTTTCAACTCCATTTTCCAGTCACAGAAAAAATCAAAGACAGAGACCTGGGGGTATGGGAAAAAAAGTTAAACAGTGGCCAGCAAACATAGCGGTACCAAGCGACTATTGGTAACACAATGATGGCCTAAGTTGAACAGAACATTCACGATTCCACATTAACAGCGTCGAGAACAGAAGCACAAGCTCATCAGAGCCCCTAACCAACTAACCTCCAGATCCTTTTGGCGAACTTTCGGTTTCCAAGGCAACGTTTTACAGTCTGTCAAAAACTGAGTAAGACCATGTGGGATAAGTTGAGGCATAGATGGCACAGTGACGGGGTTAATGGCGCCCGTAGATAGGTCAACTGTCGGGAATGGTGTCCCGGCACCGTCACGTGCAGCAGTATTCAATTCTGTGGCGTTATTGGTCGATCCAAGAACTGGTGAACTGGGACGTGGAGTGGCGAAACCAGGCAACTCATTAGACATAGAACATGGAGTAGCAGACGAACTCGGTGAAGGATCATGTGAAGCGGAGAACGAGAAGGTAATTGACGTGACCACCGGTAGCTGGTGTTGCTGCTGCTGTAAACTCAAGCGCCCACTCGCAAGGCTTCCTTGTTTTGGCGCTTGATTGCCTGCAGACAAGGATGGCAGTAAGTGATATGAACGTTAAAGTCAAGGCAGACCACCGAATGAACACAGACGAAATATACAAGTAACCACTCGACTCCAGCGTGAACTGATTGAGAAAATATTGTCATCCACTGCCCCTAATTCAACCATTAATCACACTTCCCAGAAAACTGAAAAAACAAATCAGAAACATTTACGTCATTGAACTAGAGTGACCGCGACCTCCGCTAACGTCGCCAACGACAGACCACGCCTTCCCAGAGACGAATAAAAAACTATGGTAACTAAGTTAAGAGTGACACACATTTATTTGTTGAGTCGCCCCATGTTTATCTTAACATTTCCACCAGTTGGCAGTAGCATCAACAGTGTTCTTAACATGACAGATGAGAAACCGGCGTCCTTAACGTATGTCTTCCTCCTCCTCATCGTCATCACAACAATAAATCTGGATCTCACTGATGCTTAACCGCCACAGAACCATGGAGAAAAAAGCACTCGTATAAGAAGGCTGAAGAAAAATGAGAGGGGAGGAAAGGGACATACCCATTAAAAATGGCTACGTCTCTATTCATACATTCATCATCAAGGTACTTTGCGAAGGTGGGGCGTCATCAGCAGAACAGCGTCCTTACGCCTTTCCGTGTCACGCGTCATTAAATGCATTCACTCTTCCGCGGCATAAACGACCGGGAAGTATCAGAAGTTATCGTTCTCTCAACAGTGACATTACTAACCGACCATGACTTTCTCCTACCGTTTTACCCCCCATTTCTCCTGCCTTCCATGTGCCTTCGGGCGATAATTGTTTTCTGAGGCCAAGACAACTGGTAAACATTGGCGCCTTCAATGTCCGCACTCTCCGACATGTCGGTCAGCAAGCTGCTCTGGCAAGCACTCTCTCAAGTCTGGAGCTTGATGTGTGCTGTGTGTCGGA
>QNGE01001508.1:79978-102077 GCA_008508345.1 Paragonimus westermani | reverse complement strand
TTTTTGTCCTTCGTAGTACTCTTTCCTTCTAGGATATTCCACGTCACTGTTGAGGTGAGCGGCGGCCCGAGCCACAGTACCTTTTGGTCAGGCTCATGGCTGTTTTGATGATGATGATGAAATGCATTCACTTCATAGACAACTCGGCCAAACAACAACATTCACGCCGCTGAGTTCCGTTAGCCGCCATCTCACCTAACGTTTCCAACCACCGACTCCGTGAGTCATGAGGTCCCCAGCCCGGGAGACGAGTGCAACCAACCCACACGTGAACGATTTCATTTGTCTACGCCAGGTCATCATCGGTGCGTAAAGTAATAATACGTGACCCCTAAGCTTTAGAGAGATACCTCTCTGTCGCCAGAGATGTCACAGATTAGCAAACACCGCCCTAACCTTGGAGATACGCATTTCTATTTAATACCCTACACCTCCATCGCCTCCGCCACTGATTCAGCTTCCCAGGTATACAAACCGATCAACAACCTCCATGACTATATTATCTAACATCAAATCTACGTGATCACAGCAATCCTGCAGAAGCACTTTGCATTTTGAGGCTGCAAAGTGCATTTCGAAGTATTTAGAAGAACGCGAAATGGCGTCTAGCATCACTTGAGCTGATGTGTCAAACAGCAACACCTTGTCGTCAGCATAATCAAGATCGGTCAGTCTTTCACCAGGTAGGAGTTCCACGCCGGCATCTTGTGAGTGCCGGAGACAATCCTCCACTAGTTAGTCCATAACGAAATCAAACGAAAATGTTGGAACTGAACAGCTTTGACGCACACCGCTCATGGTGCTAAAACTGTCAGAGAGTTCACCGGGAACTCTAACCTGAGCTGAATTAGGGGAATAAAGCAGCGACAGTGTGTTCACACACTTAGTCGGTACTCCCTTGCATCTAAGCGATTCGAAAAGTGTGGACTGACCCAACGAGTCGAACGCGCCATTGTAGTTGAGAAATGTGGCAATTGTTGGCCAATGGTACACATGACTTTGCTCCAGAATTTGACGAAGGGTAAAAATTAGATATACAAATCACCGCCCAGGGCGAAACCCCCCCCCTGTTCTTTCATAATGTTTATCTCCTGAGCTGTTGTGGAGCGACAAAGTACGATGGTTAACAGAATCTTAGAAATGACTGAGGTTAAACTAATTCCCCTATGATTTTCGCAAGAATCCCTGATACCTTTTTCGAACACAGGAACTATTATCGCGTAATCCTAGCACAGAGGGGGGATGGTCTCCGTCATCCACACAAGTCGAAACAACCGAGTCAGTTTCTACTAAGGTCTCCTCACCTTCTATGAAAAGTGCTGGCACGAGATTATCAGAACCAGCAGCCCTATTACGTATGAGAGCCGAAATGCCATTGTAGACCTCAGTCTCAGTGGGTGGTTCCAGCTCTACCTATCAGGGTGCTATATTACAAGTTTGAGGCGACAACACAGTAGAAGCAGGAGGCAAGCTGAATTGCCCCTCAAAGTGTTCTGCTCACCATCCTAACCTTCTTGACCTATTACAGGTGTGTGCCATCAACCTCGCTGACAGCTCCACTGACAGAGGGTCGCCTGGGACCAGTGGCACGAATCAGCTTAAAGGTTTGTCGGTGTGGCCTCAAGTTTCCATTTCCTTAAATGTTTCCACTGACCAAGCCTCACGATCAAACCTTCGGCTACGTTTCAGTTTCCTGCGAATATCTCTTCCAGACCTGTTATATGAACTGTCAGAAGGGACGTTCCATCTGGCTTCTAAGAACGATTTCTCCGAGATCCAGTGTCTGTTTAATCCGTTTACCCCCTTGCCACGTGCTAATGTACCTACTTATCAAATGGTCTGTGTGATCTGCGTCCAGGAGCAATCAGGATTTTCGGACTGGGAACTATTAAAGCAGGTTTCTAAGTCGGTTTGGTACTTATGCTTTANTTGAGGCCGAAGTCACTACAGTCAGTAGGAGAATAAGCAGACGCAATGCATTTTTTTAAAAGTTTTTCGCCTAGAGCTTGTTTTAATTGAACCTGCTAAGCGAATGGCACAAAGTATACTGTCAACAGAAATCTAATTTACCAATGCGGCTGCAATCGTAGTGCTGAGGGCCATACCTACTCCAACCTGACCGGTATCGGCAACCGTGGAATCCCCGAAGTGTATAACCAGTATCAGGCAGGCAATGCGGATGCCGTTAGTTCCATACTTTGACTGCTGTCCTGCATTCTAGTCTCCGAGATACAGCAGACATCGACTGGAAACCAGTCTAACGTTTGTGTGACAGCGGCCTGCTGACTTACCTGTCTTAGCGTGCGAACGTTTAAGGCACATATATTAATTCCCATTTTAAGTCTAAGAAAGGGACGAGGGAGGCCTGAAGCTGAATGGCAAGAGATAGGACTTACCGGTTCAGTGTTCTAGGGTCAGCTATATCTGTTGTGAGACCTATAGAGAAATTATCAGAAATGGAGTTCGGGAGAGTCCTGAAAGCTAAATTTGATAGGACAGTAGAAGAGCAGTCAGTAGTAACATGTTTTCGCTTACCCACCTTGAGGTGTGCAGCAGGTAGGGCGACCCGGTTTATACTGCAAGACGGCCGATGCAGTATGGAATTAACAGTATTTTGAGTATTCATGGTTGTATGTGGGCTGAGATACTGCCAGGACGTCTCGACCTAGGCAGGAGAACGATTAAGGTTCTCAACCAAAGCCTTTGGCTCAAAAACCTGTACCGCAAGGCAGTGGGCGGGTGGCAATCTACCAAAGCGTACGTTTCTCGGAAAAAGATGTCAAACTTCTTCCAACCCCCAACCTGGAGGACCAGGAGACTGTGGTTTGTCAGACCCCTCTCTACCTGCCTGGTATGAGTGACTCTGTCGGTGTGGTGGCCATATCGTCCAGTTGAGCCCAATAGGTCACTGAGATGCGTAAGCCGTCACACCGTGTCAAAGTCCAATCTCGTTGTGATGCATGGCCTGATCACGTTAATTTGTATATCCTTAAATGTTATGAACGAACTCGTTTGCATGATACTACCAAATTGACACTTTTTAACCTAACTGCTAATCACCCGATAGTGCCACCGATAGTGGAATGTGCACAAACGTTTTATGTGACGCAGAGTAAGTGACTATGATGGAGAAACACAAAGTAAAACCACTTTTAAGATCACCCTATACAAGCGCTCCTAACGCGTCAGTGAGACGCCTTCCAGTCGTCAATAAGTACTTGGGTATGCCAACCTCTATAAGATTCCCCATACTCCGCCACTGGTTATGTTGTTTCTTAAGCACATGAACCGATCAACAACCTCGGAAACGTCTGCACCGCCAATCGGGAACATTCTCCAGTGTAGAATTTTGTCAATGACGGGCAAGTAACTGTCCGCCAGTTCGCTCTTCCCCGCGGACCTTCATTGACTACGCTTCATACATTAGAACCCATTTGTTCGTCAGTTATTTCGTGAAATACTGCCAGCAGCAACAGCGACCCGAACCACATTGTTGTCATATTGTATCGCTCTATCCTGTCACATAATATGCTAGCCAGATCCTTTGGGTTTGCATACCCCATGGGTCATTAAAAAATGTCCATAATTATGTGAAAAACACAAAGTGGGATATCCTAAACAGACCTTGGCCAGATGATGCATGTCGATTGTTAGTGCGTGGAGTGCGCGCAAGCAGTCTATCAGTTGTGACACCAGGAGGGCTGATGGCACGAACTCGGCGAATAACTTGGTATGTGTCTTCGGATAGTGGTGGTAAATTCCAGCGCGACCGTACTGCATTCTTCTTCGCAAACAGGGTGGTGATTGGACCAAGAGTGACCTATAAGTAAAGCGAACAACGCGTGAGACAAAAAAGAGATAAGCGATAAATTGTTCCAATCTAGTCTAATTTCCGGTAGGTGAAAAACAATAGCATCACATCCTGCTTGAGCTCAAGAAGGTATTTCATGAAGAAAGAGTCATTCAACCATATAGATGCACTAATTTTAATTGTGAACGAATCACTAGGATATCTAGTCTCATATATGGAAATTATGTTTCACAGACTAAAAATCACGTTTTCTGCTTCTATAGGCGAACATTACTTTCAACCACGTGAAATCGCGGGGAATATATATAAGGTGAGTGCCGCCAAGCCTCCTTACTGTTGACCTCTTCGACAGCAACAAAACAGTGGTTGACGCTGCTGCATAACAGTAAAACCTTAATAAGAGTAAACAAGAACCGGGAGACGAGAAAAATATGGGTGTTTTGAAACCCTAATTTTTGAACTCAACCAACTAACCTCATGGTATCCACAATTTGCAGTTGCAAGACAGTTTCCGTTAGGTTTTCGCTGCTCCGTACCCGTATTTCTGATTACTCAACAGTCAACCCAGTGAAACAACAGCGGTAATGACACAATACTCGAGTACTCGTCGTTTTTCATTGTTTCCTGTCAGACGCCAGATGAGACACAAGGAGCTCGGACTGGGAGACGAATGTGACCTACTGTTCCTAACTTACTGATGGTTCCTTCCTTTTCTGTTTGCGATCATCGATTAACCAGTAAACTGGGGCTCGACGAAAAATGTACGGTAGAATAAACGACGGGTTCACATCCATGATACGTGTCTATCCTAGTACAACTATCAATTAACTAGCGCACTGAATAATTGGGCTGATGCAGGCGTGGTTGCATAAACACTTGATCAAACACATAATCAATCTGCTGCATTCATGTACATTAGGCTTGGCTGTCCTCGGTTTGATTTATTCGTATATACACTGCTCTCATCAAAAATGCGTTCGTCCAATGAACTCACCTATTAATCAGTGATTGCGTTCCAAGTTTAACGAAACCTGATGTGATCATATGATGCATGCTTTACCACAAGCTCCCGAGCAGTTCTGAATAGGTCTTAACACAATAGTTACCAGCTGACCTTTCGGTCACATGGAAGAGTGCGTTCAAGAAATACGTAGAAATAACAAAGGTTTTCATTTTATTTTCACAATGAATATCACTCACATTTGATCGCAGCCTTCGCATTCAGATAGACTCTCTAGCCAGCCTCCCACCAAGACTTCATCTCGGACACGGACACAGGAGATTGTATGATGCATTGAATCGGAATTTTAAACCTTATGTGGAGGAGAATGTCTTGACTGTGTACAAACCTTGGGGAAAACGAATTACCACACAAACAGTACGGTTCCGATTTTCTCAACTGACACATGAACCTGACGAAAAGCGGGGCAAATTTGTCCCAAATCTCAAGTGCGTTGTCTGCCAGCGGGGTTGCTAATTTGCATTCGGAAGACAAGTGAGAATGTTTTTTTCTCATCAAACCACTGGTTTCTGGGGTACTGGGCCTGAGCATTCAAGAGGCATCAATGAGATGATGCACGTGGGTATTGTCAGAGTAAAGGTTGACATTCAGGAAGAAACTAAATTGTTTGCTAGCAGTAATGCAAATACGAGGATCACTCTACTGGTACTAACCTGTGGAGGTTGCTACCCATGACAGCCAGCAACGTTGAGAAAACTGCAAAACGTGTCCTGTACTCAGTGTTATTCGCCACTTTTGCGGTAAATCGGGCCATCCGTGAGCTTGTCCGATCACACACTATTGCAAGCATAAACAATCTGATGTGAGCTTTTTTCGAATAAATCAGATATAGAAGCAATTTGTGGGCCGTTGAGGCGTCAGGTTTGTGTTAGTAATCTTTTGATTGAACCGGAGCAACCTTAGCACAATATTCGTACGGTACTTTTTGAAATAGGTAATCAGTTTATTTCGCTTAGGATGGAACCGGGCCCAGCACCTTCTAACCATGTTACTCCGCATAATTTTGATAAATGTCGCTTTACGTTTCTACTTGTTCGCGAATCATTCTCAAACGTGGAAGCTATTCAAATAACACTAAGTTTACTCTGGGGCTCATAAATACCACATCGCACATAAGCGGTAGGTCCAGGCATATTGCAGCAGGTTGCGTTTCGAACGGTAACAATAGACTGCTGGTATAGCAGGACGTAATGGTTACACCCTGAACTGACAGAACGAAAACGACAGACATTCAAACAGGCTTTCTCACGTCTGTAAAGACAAGGTGAATATAAAGTCCAAAGTAGTTGGTTGTGGGCGAATGACTAACCGAACAGAGGAAAACTGATGAAGAGAAAAACCACCACTACATCAATAAAAAATGGCGAATGTATCACAAATCAGAACAGTTTGTCACAGGGCCTCGGAAAAGAGGCCAAACCGAACACCATCACATACTTCTGACTCTTGAGTCAAAACATCTGACAGCATTTCTTACGGTTATTATCAGCTCAACGTGCTTTCGAGGAGTTTGAGTGTCCCTCTAGCATCGCACATATTCATGGTACTTCTTTTTTTTTGGAAAATTTTCTGGAGAGTATGATTCCAATTTAAGGGTTGCACTCCGCCGACTAAATGTGCTGGACTTACGGTTTAGCCTTCAGCTATGCCAGTTTATTGTGCGAGAAGGCGAATCGCATAGTCATGTGATGCTGAATGCTCATGTCAAATACAGTGATGAGAATACACGTGCTATTCCGAAATGTTCAGACAATTAGTCGTGGAATATGTGCGTTTATTCAGCCTTTGCTCAGATTACTTAAGACATTCCAAAAATTTCACCGCCGTTTCCGACGCTTTGCGTAATTCGAGTCGATAGAACAGGTTGCCCTCTTGAGACCTGAAGCAAGAAAAAGTCGTCTTCGTTCCGTTCGATGGTTACTTTTAATACTACAACCATTCTTGACGAAGAGTGCATCTGATTTCGGTTAGGGTACTCTTTTGACATAACTGTGGAACAGTGAAAGGAAATTAGTTGAGTAAGCAACCCGGGCAGCTAATCAGTGAAACGGAAGCGCTCGCACGTCATTTGGGTTTGTAAAAATGAAACCACGATCACTTGGCTGTGCTTGTGCTGGTGCGTGTGTAGGCGCCTACGCTAATTTCTTACGTGTGCACTCGGTCAATCAAATGACTATAGTCTACTAAGTACACGGGGACTAAGACTGACTGCCTCTCCCATGGTTTATCCGTACACACTGCGTGCTTGCAGAACGAGCACAGCCAACACAAGGTGACTGCGTTCTAAATTCAAGCTGTAAAACGAAGATCTGAAAGTATGCATTTTGAGGGCTTGGGTACCTGAAGTCGAACGATTGTCAAAACTAAAAACTCTTCCTCAGGCTTCACGTTTATCTCCTCGTTGAAACCATCTGATACATGGAACCGAATGCAAACAGCAGTGACCATACTTGAGTATGCTTTATATCCCCAGCAGCCACGTTTCTCAGCCACAAAGTAAACCTGCTATAATTGCAACCTTGTGAGTTTGACCAGGTTTACGTGAGGCGTTTTTGACACCAAAAACACCTTACGTTGCAGGACACTGTTCCAGCCTTGGATACACTAGCTCCCATTTCATTCCCAATAAAACTGTCACTTGAGATAAGGATTTTAGGCATACAAACCAGTGAACAGCATTCACGATTCGATTGTCTAGCCTACGATCAAAGTCTTGAAGCAACATATTGCACTTTGAAGTTGATAAATGCATTCCAAAATGATTGGGTAGACAGAAAGATATTCGCGGAAATGTTTAAGCAGTAGTAACTCATTTTTAATAAATCCACTGAGAATACAACGGTACGGACAAGTTGTACCACTCAACATTCCAACCACCTCGGGTGACTCGTCAGGAGTGTGGTACCTTGTCTTCAGCATAACCCAGGTCGGTCACTTCACCGGGGAAGAAATCAACGCTTAGATCATACCAGCGCCGCGGACAGTCAGCGATCACTTTATTTATGACGGAAACGAACAGGAATCGAAAAAGTGGGCGACGACGAAGAACTCCACTTTGATGTGAAACGCGTTTGTATCCAGGCAGGTGAACTAGAACAGAGCGCTGGTGATGTGTTTACAAACTTCGTCAACATACCCTTGCGTCTGAGCGATTCCCAAAACGTAGATAGATCAACCGGTCAAGTTTAGATAACAATTGAGATGTCTCGAGATCCAACATTTAATCTTGAACATGATCGCAATTTCAATGCTTGAATTGGATATCAGAGAGCAGATCAGACAGTTCAGACAATCGGCCTTACGTCGCACTGACGGCCAATCACTGATAACATTCAAAATAACCAGAGATAGACTTAACTAACAGTCGAGCATTAAAATGAAGTCGCTAGATATTACCCTACCAGAGGGTAAATTGGACAGCTTTCATAACGTTGCCGGAGATGCTCTCAGATTGCACACCACACAGTAAACATCATGCGAGTCAGTCGCGCAGCAAGCGGGTCTGCCTGACCCATGGCTAATCACGGGTAACAAACAATAACATTATAACGTCGTGACAGATAACAGCCAGATCTTTTTATTTTGAAGGTGATACGAGGTTGTCACTCAAATAATCTTTAACATGGCTCTAGAAAAGCGCATGTGTTCTAAAGAATTCTCTTTCGAATCTGTTTCCAGCACTACCAATCACAGATCAGACATCTTAGTCGAAGAAAGTGATGAACCCCAAATCCTTTCGTAGAATAGTGCTCAAGACGAACATAACTATCACGCCGAACCGAGCTGATTACCAAGGGGCTTGCCCCTGGTCCACACACTGTTGAACACATGGTTGGCGACATCCGACGCACGGGTGCCCAACGCCACGCTGCCATGTCAATACGCCTGCACTGTTTAAGCCAACTCTTTTCCATTAGGATGCGATTATTTTCAGCTCCTCATCCTTAGTATTTGTGGGGATTCTCACGCCTCTTGCCAGAGCTTCAATCACTTTCCGGAGGACCTTATCTTGACGTTGTAGGCGTACTAGCGTTTGTGGGTCCTGCTCCATTATTAAGCCGTTGACTCCAACGGTCACTTTGGGGAGTTCGTCGTCTACTTGTGGTCGAGAAAGAAAATCCGCGACGCAATTGCTCAAACCAGGCACATGGTTGATCGTGAAGTCATATTCCTGTAAACGTAATGCCCATCGGGCTAATTTGCCTCTCGGGTCCCTCGCAGTCATGATCCATTCCAGGGGTTTGTGATCCGTCTCCACGTGGAACTGTTGACCCAACAGGTATGGCCTCCACTTGTCCAGTGCCCAGACGATTGCCAAACATTCCTTTTCAATAGTCGAATATTTCTGCTCCGTTGGAGTCAGGACTCTGCTGGCATACTCGATTACTCCTTCCTTTTGCTTGAGTACTGCCCCAATGCCACGGTCACTGGCATCTGTTGCTACGATGAACGTTTCTTTTGTGTTCGGTAGTTTCAACGTCAGTTGTTGCTCGTTCATCGCTTGTTGCACTCGCTTGAACGCCCTCTGGGCATCGTCGGTCCATTCAAATTTCTTGTCTTTTCGAAGGAGTTCGTACAATGGCAATGCAATGGAGTGAAAATTTTTCACGAACCGACTGTAGTACCCCGCTTGACCCAAAAATTGTCTCAGGGTTCGTTTGGAATTCGGAGCCATGGCTTCTCTAATTGTCAGTATTTTCTCCGGGAGAGGCTTGATTTCGCCTTGACCCACCTTGTGTCCCAGTAACACCACCGATGATCGTCCGAGCTGTGACTTATCAGCATTGATCCGCAGTCCTGAGTTCTTAATGCGATTCAAGACAGCATCTATATGGGCAGCATGTTCCGATTCCGTGTTGCTGTATATTACGATATCATCTCCGTATACCGCCACATTATCCAGTCGTTTTACCAGCTGAACCATCAGGCGCCGAAATGTGAAAGGTGCCCCGGATAGGCCAAACGGCATGCGCTTGAACTGATACTGTTTTTCGCCTACCGTGAATGCGGTCTTCTCACGATCTGTGGGTTTAATTGGTACTTGCCAGTATCCGGAGCGTAAGTCCAAAACTGTGAACAATTTCGCCTGCTGTAGCTTGTCAAAAATATCAGCGACGGACGGTATTGGTACGACTGTATTCTGTGTTACCTCATTCAGCCGTCTAAAATCCACACAAAAGCGGTACTTCCCGTTGGACTTCTTCACCAGGAGAACAGGCGAGTTGTACGGACTGTTGGCTTCTTCGATAACATCCTCGCTCAGCATGTTCTGTATTTGTCTCCTCAATTCCTCCTCAAGATGAACCGGTATCCTGCGGGGCCCGTGAGGTCGAAATGTTCCGGTTGTTGGTATTTCATGGGCAATCCAGTTGCAAAATCCGTACGGATCATCGTCAGTCGTAAATACTTCCGCGTATTTCTCGACCGTGGACTGGAGCAGGGGGGCTGTGCAACTGGGGGTTTTAACCTTGCGTACTTGGTTGACGCTATCCTTTCGCTGTCCTATGAGCGTCAGGGAGCCATACTTGGTTGACAACTTCTTGAGCTTCAAGTCAATCACGGCATCTGTTGCAGCGAGGAAATCGGCTCCGAGTATCGTTTGCCTGGTTTCTGGGGACACAATGAAACGGTGCTTTACGATATGGCCGCCGATACGTACCCCACATTCTTTCACACCGTCAACCAGTAGACTATGACCTCCAACCGTCTTGATCATCATGGATGTCGGTTCTAGGTTTTGCTTTTCGGCACGAGCAATCAACGAAATAGCTGCCCCTGTATCGACTAAACACTGTTCTACCTCTCCATCAACTTCAACCCTTGTATGTACGGCCCCCTTCTCAATCGCTCCCATTACTAGTCGACCCGCCCAACAAAAAGAACAATCACGAAACACTTTATTTTTAGACCTCTGAGACCGCCGGATTGGGCAATCCTTCTTCCAATGTCCTTTTTTTCCACAGATGAAGCAGCCTCCTGGTTGATCGTTCTTCCGTGCTGCTGTTTTCAGGGCAGCTACATCCGCTGCGAGTTGCTCCATTGCCTTCTGCATTACCTCCAATGTCTTCTTGTCCGTATTGCTGTTTGAATCCACTGAGGCCACGGACATTACTGCCAACTCCCGTGTCACCTTCGCCAGATCGTCAAGGTCCATCGGCCGGGCGACATGGGCAATACGGACTTGGTCGCGAACCTCCATCGGGAGACCTTCAATAAACTGCTCCGTTAACAACTGCCGTCGTGATTCTTGATCCAATCCTGGCAGAGCCCTGTCCAGCAAACCTTGCAGAGTGGTGGCAAACACGGACGGGTCCGCTCCTTGTCCAAGCCTGGCCGCCTTGAACCGCCGCATGGCCTCCTGGCGGTCGGCCGGGCTGTCAAACGCAGCCACCAGCGTCTCCTTCGCAGCGGCCCACTCCATCTTCGCAGGGCCTCTTCGCGCTGCGTCCAGCACCGCCTTCGCCCTGCCCTTCACCAGCGTCCGCAGGGCAGCCAGCTTCCCACGGTCGGTCTTGACTCCGACCACTTCGGCCACGTCCTCCAAGTCCTCCAGGAACGTCCGGACGTCTCCATCTTCGAACGGCTGTGGCCAGGGAATCTTCATCCTCGCGTTCGTCACGGCACCAGTTGTTGTGTCCGCAAAAGACGCTTGGCCAACAAGTTGGCTTATTGCGCAAACTTCCGTATAGGTCATGTCAAAAACTAAACCACAAACGTGTACACTCATTTGCACGACGGACATGCACTCACATACATTGGGTGACAGTACGTGGTCATTCGCCTTGGTGAAAGTTCTCACACATCATGTACACACTGTTTCGATAGTCTGTTCTTGTCCGTCGTGTTCGGGGCTTGTCCTTTTGCTCCTGAATGTCCCTCGTGGGTAATACACTACTTGTGAGTAGTATACTACTCACAACGAAACTGCCTGTTATACAACACTATGAGTACGTTGATGACCTACTAACCCCAAACGGACAGCGAATTCGCGGCCGCACACATCGCAACGCCAGTCGTCACCATGACCTACGGCACGTTGAACACTCACAAGCACACAGAACATATGTACTTACCTCTGCCGAACCATCTTAAATGCCTGCATAGATTCAAATTAAACGATGCACAAGTGAGTCAACAAGTAGATACATTAAATTTTAAACTGAGATAGAACGGAGGAAGAGGAAAAAACAACCCCAAGGAAGCCAACGCGGCTACAATAGAAACAGAAAACGAGAACGGTATACACGAACATCATTGACCATAAATGCCAGTGAATCTAGCGGGTTGAGATAAGTGCGCGCCACAGTGTGAAGCATGAACTTCCGACAATATTCCCATCGCGCACCGTGTAGGACAGCCTCCAACAATAGGACATGCGATCCAGAGCTATTCAGTGAGGCAATGATGAGCAAGACTATTCCTCCTACTCGAGTGGGATGATGGGGTGTCTGGCATGAACAGCAAGAGATACTAAGCAACAGCGTTAAAGTGAGAATAGAATTAATTCTTATCTAAAACACGTCACACAAAAGCACACTTCGATGTTACTCACCAACAGGACTTTCCATAAAAGAAGTAACACCTTTTTCATGGGAAATGTGGGGGCAAGACCACTGCAAAAACGATGCACCATACGGAACAGCACAACCACCAATGTTGTTTCACTATCGTTCATTATAGGAGACGCTGTGAAAAGAGAGAAATGATCACGTGAACTAGATTATAAAAAAGACATCCCCGCTAAGTAAAAGACATGCATATAATGATGAGAGACCACTGTTCAATAAATGTGACCAGACACTCTAAAATCGAGTGATAAGCAGGAACCTCGCAGGTGGGTTAAATGACCGGATCGTATGCAATGTTATGATGTCGTTTCCTATCTGACCGGATTGCACACTAATGTCGGTAGTGGGAAAATAAGACTTGGACTCTGGTCACAGAATTGAACTCAACTGTGTCATTAAGACAGGTTAAAATAAATTAACGTGGCGAATTTAAACTACGAGGCAATTTCCGCCATATGACACATTAAGTCACGAGTTTTGTTTGACTGCTCATGGATAAAATGCGATTCAATAGTCGCCTGCAGCCTTGTGAAAAATCCGAACTCTGGACACACCGTACACACTCCAGGCGTACGCGGTCATCGTACAATGACCATGATTGCAAGTGAACCCGGTAGAGACCTCTCCCATATCAAAACGTCAACCGAGTGAATCAACCATCCACGTCGCGGCATGAAAGCCGAGCACATTTGGAGCGGTCATGTTATGTCCGGAGTTTATATTTTCCTTAAAAGGGTAAGTAACCATCGAAACGCGCTGTAAAGAGAACACATACGACGACCGATTCTTAAAATTCACAACTGACGTAGTAACGGCTTAAGCCTGGAAAGAACAAATCAATAAAAAAGGGTGGACATTAAGTCCTGCATCAGGAAACATGAATATAACTCAGTTCACTAAAATCCAACCACTGATTCGAAAAGTTCATTGGAACGATGTGAATAATGAGATAAAGACCAAGGGTTAACGTGTTCTGGTTAATTCTCCATTAGACAGTTATACAGATGCGTCAGAGTAGGAGATACAAATCGATCGAAATAATTACAGAGAAACATGCTGAATACTCAGTCGACTGATCACTAACCAAGCTTCACTGTGATTAGCTCGATGTTATTTCGTCGCACCTCCATACAATTACACCGACATAAAGAAAAACGAGCCAAAACATTTGACTGCGGCTTTTGTTTTAAATACTATGAGCAATGAACAGATCAGAAGGGGAAAGCGTCTAAGTTGACAGGTTCGCCCCACTACTCACATACATCGGGGAGAGTGTCCAAATGATGGTTAATACGACCTCACAAAAGGTGATACTGAGCTAACAATAACAAACATGACACATGACCATTCGCATGTTATCATGATGAACAACATGGGAACTTCTGAGAAACGCACGACAAAGAAAACGAAGGAGCCAGCTGACTGTTAAAATGCTGACGACTTTACTCTATTGGTAAGAGTCAAATAACATTTATCTCCTTTGACCACTTCCCAGTAGGCCATCAGATGCGTGTCTGTCGATTGTATTCCTTCCCCTCCGTTGACCACAGGGGAAGGAATACAATCGATCTTTTTCTACGTACCTTTACCTACGAACCACTATCCGCGCATTCGTTTACCGGAAACCAAATATGGGCGAAGTGTCCAGAAAAAAAAGATGCAGGAGCAAAACCTATTCTGTCCGACTTCATGAACAAAAGTAAAAAAGTGCACAGAATGTGAAGTGACATCTAAGCGTAGACCAAGCCGTGAGAATAAATCCATCAGGATACCACGAGGCAGCGTAGAATTACCAATGTTCAGAGATCAGGTACAGTGGACAGTTCATCATGGTTTAAAAACCGGATCGCCAGGTATACTGTGGGAGGATCCAAGTAGACAGCAGAAGGGACATGCCGTTATCCAGTTGTAGTGTAACGTTAGCAGAAAGGAGCCTATCAAACGTCAGCATCTGAGAAGAGGTTAGCCCACCTGGAGCGGTGGAAAATTCGGCTACCAGAGATACCATCAACTTAAAGCGAAAGTAAACCAAGTTGTCTGTGATAAACAATCCACCACACTAAACAAAAGACAATGTTAAAAGTCAAACTCACTATCATAAAAGACAATAATGCATCAGATGTTCGAGCTGGTGCCCAACGGACATATAACCGTGGAGAAGAGAGCAGACGAGATGTGGAAATAGAAAGGGACCTAACTAAAGACTATGTCTACGCTCAAACATTCAAAATCCAGGTGTCTGTCTTGCATACGTGAAATCGAGCTACAAGGGAATTTAGGGCCTCATCAACAAGATTGCTTTCTTACGGCCTTTACTACCCCCAAGTCATTAACTGCGTTTACTTCGCAGACGATTCGGAAAGCAATTACAAAATCCACGCTACATAGCCTGATTAACCATCATCTTGTCTATAGAGTCCTGAAAGCCCTAGCCCGAGAAACGAACTCGACTCGCTGATGAACGAATTCATCTCTTTGGGCCGAATGGTTATTAGCAGTTCGCCCCGAACCACATGCCAGCAGCGCCATTCGCAAGGTGTTCGGTGCAGACGACTTGCTGGTATCCTCAAGACATGGGTAACTTTAAAGAATGAGCGACAGAAAGCATCGGACACCACGAAATACACCATTCCTAACTTTCTCGTTGCATACCTGTTAGTGTCATCCAATGCGAGTGATTGAACACAGATATTGATAGCCAAATATCTGAAAGTGGTTCGGGTCCTCAACTGTGATCGGCAATTTTCGGTCGTAAAATAACAACACTCAGTCGTCTTATACACACGGCGTTGGACTTCAGAGAGGCGTCTATCCGCCAACAGAGACGTTAATTGTAAGTTAATACCGTTTTAGACTTGAAGATAGGAACTCCGATTTCATTCCCTACAACCCAAGTGATGCTGACACCACTTCTTAAATACATAAATCGGTCGAAACCCTCTGTAACTTCACTGTTTAACATTAAATACAGGTAATCACAGTAGTCCTGCAGACGCACTTTGAAGATGCAAGGCACATTCGGAAGTAACTACCAGGGCGCGAAATAGCGCCTATGACCGTCTGTGCTGCATGAAAATGATCACACATAACATTTTATCCTGAGCATAGTTGATATTAATCAGTCTCTCACCAGGTGGAACGTCAACGTTGACAGACGGTCCTGCATTATAAACATATATATTGCCAAGCCGTTCATAAAGCAATTTGTGATTGTTTCCAGCGTTTGATATGAAGTTACGTAAGCACAGTGAAAAGAAGCGAACCTATCAATAGCTATGTCGAGTGATCGTCACCGTAAGTGGCAATCTCCAAAGGTATCCCGTCGTCACTTCCCTCACGTGGACGACGAGCTGAAAGTAACCGGAAGCAATGCTATTAACACCATGAAGTGGCCGTGAGTCCTCCAGATATTTGTGAGGTGAAATTGTGAGATCCTGAATGAAAATACTTCCAACTTACAAAACATCGTCAAGTTTGCTTTTACAATAGCAAACACATTTTTGTTCCAGCTGCACGAATGACTAAGACGAATATGGCCAACATTTTTGGAACATCGTACATGCGAACGTCAACGCGTTTGTGAAGTTTCAGTCGAAAAAATGTGCAAGTTGCTTTAATTACACACATTGAGATTGGTCAGCTCAAGATTCCACTCGATAATACACAAGTCCCACCTCCTTCGGGTGATCAGACATCATCTGTTCCCATGTGGCGAGATAATAATCTCGTCCATGTTGCTTCAGGGTATCTTCAGGATTTATGAGGCAGTGTCCTGATCTACTGAAAACCTGTCACGCTACGTTAATGTTTGCTCCTCTCACTCGCATGCATTCGTTAATATACACCGTACGACGGTCAGGGCGAATATACTACCATGAGTCACCAATGTGAACGTTGGTTTTGCCTGGGACAACACCACAGTATGCAAAAACATAGTTCAAGCTTCACCGCGCAAAACTGATAGCAATGAAAAATTCTACGAATAATCAAGATAGAACAATTTTATGTGGTATGGGGTATAAGCACGCACCAAGCTCTTCACAGAACTGTTCACGCAATTTGGTTGCAGGATCATGGGTAGAAGTTGTGGCTGATCCTGTTGAATCAGACGTGCGCGCAGATGAATCGCCAAGCATCCCGTCGCGGACTGTTTCGACCATGATATAAAGTACGGACAAGATAGCACGTAAATCGGCGCTGGCACCCATACTGAGCATTGATGAATCCGCGTCTGGATCATCCCCACTGTTGGGGGCAGAATCTTTTGTGACCGCACTCTCTGGGTTGTCCACCCCAGTTTCCACTGAAGTCGCTGCATTGCACCATTTACTTTAAAATGAGAATTTTTGAAGTAAACATTTTCGGAAGTAATGGGGATAGAGTAGAGGGCGAAGGACAACAGAAAAGACTGCTGACCCGTAAGATCAACGATTTCAAAAACTACCGACACGAGCCCGAACTCATAAGTAATGAATGGTGCAGTGGTCCTTATGGTTGCCTCACAAAAGCGCGGTTGAAGCTCAGTCCCGATCGTGGCACATACTGACAAACCCTAACAATGCAAGGCTAGATTATGGTTTTTTGAATGAGTTGTTTAGATCAAAACCGTAATCAGTGGTGAATGACGTACAATTCACATCGCCTAAAATTCCACTAGTAATCAGTAATAGGTTGTAAACCCAAAAATATGGTCGAACACTTTCGGGAATACTGCAGGATGACAGAAGAAAATGAAGAATCTTGTTTGTTTAAAGGTGGTACACACATCTTTGGTATCTGACGCTCGAGGAAAAATGAATTGAGATATTTAATTGCCAAAAATCGAAGTCCACAATTATCACTCTGTTCTCGATATGAGAACGGTTTACGCTCGGTGAACAAAGTGAACCGCCTTAGAATGAATGTGAGCAGAATGTGGTTCACTCGGGATAAATTGTAAGACCAGACCGAACCGTTTACGTGAAAAAGCTACGTAATCTGACCATGATCAAAGTGACTGTTGCTGAAAGCCGTTTTCTGACTACGTTCGGCTGACTGACTGAAAATTCGTGAACAATCGAGAATGTTTTCGACACCCCTAGCTGATGTCCACAACAGAATATGAAGCATTTACGCTGGCAAATAGTTTTTTGACTCCGGTTATGACACCGATTGATCGGTTCACCTTAGACCGTTTAGCTAGGTGTCCCGTCGTTCAAGCGACATATTCCGTCATACAGCAGCAGAATACCTCTGCCGTGATGTGGCGGACAGGTTTGTGCACCTGAGGGAGACGCTGACTTCGACTTCGGGCCCATCAGATACAACCATGTCAGGTCAGCCACACCGGCCTAGGTTCGGAGGAACTGTGCCGGTGCTGGAGAACTGAAATTTTGTCACGTGAATATGCTTCGTTCGATTCCAACTGGTTCCGACTATGGCAGACGTCACAGAGCGTAAACGTAATCCGACAAAAACTTCGCCTAGCAAACGTGAGCATCACTTGGTCAAACAGTGGAAAGAGATGAAGCGAGTCTTTTCACCTAGGAATAGTACAATGTTATTTTTTCAGTTGACTTGGCCGTTAAATCCGTGTCTAAATGAAACCATATTGGAAAAAGACAGCTTACTTATCACTAGTCAGTCGCATCGACTTGAAGAGTGAGCTGGACATCTTGCGAAACAGTCCAACCAAATTCACCCTCATGAGACAAACGACGGGAACCGAATAGTGAGTTACTGCGTTTCAGATGCTCCGCATCAGAAGCGGAAGTAGCCCTGTGAGTAAAATTATTGATGCACGTCGAGGCTCATGGACTCCACCTCCTCTCCTTTTTACAATGGTCATTGGAGAAACTGACAAAATTCTTACAGGCAGCTTCGGAAACTGAAGATATGCCTTGCGTTTGGTACTCTTCCGTAGTTATTCCCAGTTTTGAAAAAGGGTCCAGGATGATAACCAGTCTTATTTTGAGTCGGCTCACTAGAACCATAGAAAAACATGCAAGAACAAGCAACATTCTAATCCCGTCGACGGTACGCTGACTACACCTTTACCTTGTGACGCGTGTTGGAACATCAACACTCATATAGGCAACCGATGTTCGTGGTCTTTTTGTATCTAAAGGCTGTCTTCGACTCAGTCACTCACAGCCTCCTCTGGGGATGCTTCCGTTGCAAACGAGCACCAGAGAAATACAAGTCTTTTAAGATCACTGTATGCTCACTCTACAAACAGTGAAAATCTATGTGCTACTTTGAATGTACATCATTCCTAGTGGTTCACCAAAAGTGTTCGACCTCTTCGTTCCTGGCCAAGTATGCCATGGGCAATATTTTGCGAAGTGCGCTTCAAGAAGGCAGTATGCTGGGTGCTCAGTTTACTCTTAGCGCTAGGTTGGTTGATATAAAGTACGTGGACAATACTGCCTTGCTAAGCCCATTTGCAGATCATGCTGAAAGGAGTGGATGGTTGAATTAATTTGTGTGGAGTGCGCCTCGCACTTTCAACATGCTGAGTGTTACTGTGAGATTGGAATATTCACAATTCCAAGTTACTTATTACAAGTAAACCGCTCAAGATTACGGACTGCCTCAAGGAACTGGGCAGTACTGTCTCGTCGGCTTGTAACAGTGTTGCTGAGGTATCCGTCAGAATAACAAATGCGTATGTCACCCTAGTCAACTTGCATGCGTTCCGTTCTGCTCTATGGCTCGCAAACGAGGTCTGCTGATAATGCACACAACGGATTTGTTGTACCTAGCCGTCGTTTCCTCCGCCAAGTAGCTCGCATCAAGTGGGATGTGCCAGCAACTGGCCATGTATGGTCAGGTTGCATAGTCTGCGATGGTTGTGTCACGTACTTCACATGCCAACTGTGCGTTCACTGTACCCGGCATCATCTACTGAGACACGAAGCACGAAGATTGAGGTAAGCAGATGTCGCATGCTCGGGTAGGGATATTGAAATAATTTAAATCACTGGTTGGAAGCGATGTCCGAGATAGTCATGTGCAGCAATTCGTGGAGTGTTTGCGTAAGTATACCTTCATTCTTACCCACTTTTGCCTTTTCGACAATTTTTCCTGCTGAAACAATCTATGTCACTGCTGAGGTCAGCGGCGGCTCGAGTCACAGTACCTACTAGTCAGAATCACGTCTGTGACGAGTTTTTGACCGATTTTGATAATGGCAATAACAGAAAGCCGGAGAACACGCCAGCACTAGGAGGTCGTGAACAGTTACCTTATCGTTATGACTGATTCCAGGCACCGAGTTAACAGTGAACCAGTTGCTCAATAATGTAGCTGGGAGGGTCAGTTATAGTGGATGATGGAAACACTAGTTCATTTGGCTAGTGGTTCTTTTTTGAACAGGTAAGGTGAACAACACCGGGACGTGGTCCCTAGATAGTGTAGCGATAATGTTGCACGCAGAAATTCGTCTGACCAATTTTCTCTAGACTTTTTGACAAAATAGTAGCGCCATATGTTAACACCTTTTCTGAACAGATCTCTTTGAAGTATGATGTTAGGAAACCTATCAGGTTTCATTTCCGCTCTGGAAATGGCAGAAATCGATAATAACAACCCATCCATGTTTCTCTGAGGAAAAGGTAGCTTACTGGTAGACGTCCGAAACTGAACCTGAAAACAAATTAACTGTTAAGGACCATGCAATTATTGTGCATTCATTCATTATTAGCAGAATACATTGACTAAACGATCGGATGCCCGTCCAAACGGAGCGACAATCAAAGTCGCAGAGTTGACTGTTAGTGCTTGTGTTACATCATGTCGTGGGTAAACATCCGCTGAACGTGTCTACGGCACTTACAACCATTTGCGAGATTTGGGTCAATCAACAGTGATGACGACCGGTTAGGTAACGTAGAGCATCGCTTACAAAGGCAGCTCGTTTAGGCCTTGCTAATTATCTGGCCCCAAGTGGTCGATACTCTTTTCACCCATATTCACAGGCAGTTCATTGTGGAAATGGACGTGAACCTACCGCGTGTCCAGAACAATGGGCGGTTAGTGCTGAAAATAACCAAACTGATTATGAATAGTGTGGTTTTGACAACAATAACGGGATGAAATACGGCGACAACCACTTCAAAAGTGAAGTATAGTGAATGGAGAGGTATAAAAATTCGGCCAGCAGACAACATGAATGAGCGTTTACCACATTGCAAAAATTATAAATACAAAAAAATCAGACTGAACAACTGACTGTGCTTACTCACTCATATTCGATTTCCAGCAGCAAGAGCTGTACAACCGCTGGCCATAATCCAGCGTCAATGCATAAATAAACATTGCGTCTGGCCCAAGTAATTTGATCTTCTTCCAGTTCACAATCCCCGAAATTGCCCTGCAGTAAGTAGAGAATCGCACGAAGCGCTTCCTGTCGAATAGCATGTTTGCCAGAATCCAGACGATCCAATAGACGCAAAACATGCATGCGCTGCTCACTCGCACTGGTTTCAAACCATTTTGTTGATACTGTTGACCGAATAGGCGAATATGGATGTGGATGAATACATTATGACTTCCTCTCAAAACAAAACCCCGACACTAATGAATCGTTTTGATTTGTCGGGTAAAGAAAAGGTGAACGAGACTCAAAGAAGCAGCTTCCGTGTACAGAACAGACGTCCCTATTCATCAGAGCCATGTCCTTAGGATCATTACTGGTGACCAAGGGGGAAATAAGTGAAACCGGTGAGTAATGTCACCACAGCAAACGGGCCGTCACGGTGAGACTGGACCTTGATGTGGTGGGACTGCTTGTGCATCTCGATGACCTGCTGAGCTGAACTGGACGGTGTGGTGACCACACCAACAGAGTTACTCATACCAGACAGGCCAACAGATAGAGGTCCGACAAACCACAGTCTCCTGGTCCTCCAGGTTGGGGGTTGGAAGATGGTTGACATCTCTTCCCGAAAAACGTACCATTTCTGATACACCGTCACCCACCCGCTGCCTTGCGCTATAGGCTTTTGAGCCAAAGGCTTTGGTTGAGAATCCTAATCGTTTTCCTGTCTAGGTCTGGGCGTCCTGGCAGTATCTCAGCCCACATACAACCATGAATCCTCACAACATCAACTATTCCATACTGCATCGGCCGTCTTGCAGTATAAACCGGATCGCCCTATCTGCTGCCTATAGCAGGGTGGATAGGCGAATACATGCTACTGCTGACCCCTCCCCACTGTCCTATCAAATTTAGCTCTCAGACCCCTCCCGACCCCCAATTCTGATAACTTCTCTGCAGGTCCCACAGCAGATATAGTTAATCACAGCAACACTGTGCCGATAAGCCCCAGCTCTCGCCACCCAGTCCCAGACCTACCTCGTCCTGTGCTTCGATCTAGAACGCAAATTAATATAGGTGCTGATGAGTAGTCGGGGATTTGGTTTATTTTCAATTTGACCATCACTCACATTTGATCGCAACCTTCGCACTCAGACAGACTTTTCAGCTGTGGCCGTGGCAAGGATATGCACTACTGACGAGCTCCGATGAGAGCGAAACTCGAGTCTAGTGGTTCTTTTCGAAAGAGTCTATCAGAATGCGAAGACTGCGATCAAATGTGGGTGATGGTCAAATTGATAATATAGGTGCCTTCAACATTCGTACTCTAAAACAGATAGGTCAACAGGCTGCTCTCGCACGAACGTCAGACTCGCTGCATATCGACGTTTGTTGTATTT
>QNGE01001508.1:0-67584 GCA_008508345.1 Paragonimus westermani | reverse complement strand
GGATGCGCGATCAATTGGTCAAGTAGTTACGTTGCACAGCTTGCGATGGCTGGGTCACGTTCTCCGTATGCCAGCTGAGCGTTTACCGTACCGGGTATTATATGCTGAGGCCACCAACAGCTGGGTGAAACCGCGTGGTGGTCATGCAACAACGTGGTCACGAAATATGAAGACTTTGACTGCTCCATTGAGCAAAGTGGACAGGTATCGCCTGCCTTGCTGGGGTCCAATGGATCACTAAAACCGCTGGTTAGAGACGCTCTCCGAGATGGCGATATGTCGCAGTCAATGGCGTACCTGTATCCATACCATTTCGAATTCTTCCGCTTAGTATTCTTTGGTCTTTGTCGACCTTCGTTGTAATGTTCCCTTCTAGGATATTCCACGTCACTGCTGAGGTGAGCGGCGGCCCGAGCCACAGTACCTTTTGGTCAGGCTCATGGCTGTTATGATGATGATGGCGATTAAAATAGAGGTAAAATCTCGCAGGGAAAGGAAAGTTGTATTATGGGTTCGCTTCCCTACAACCTCTTTTCCAACCGAGCTAGCGAAAACCGTCCTAGGGATTTCTATCCCCCCGGATGCCACAAACCTGGTGCTCGCTAGTAGGCTGCGGGCCAAGTCAACCAAAAATTCTCTTTGCCTCTTGATATCTTTGCAAGCCATGCTCAGCCCCGTGGTAGTGGTCGGAACAGCATAGGTTTTGAATTCCGCCAACGCCCACCTGAAAGGCGTACCTTTCGACCACTCTCGGCCGAAGAGGGCGAGGCGCAAACAGCGGACTAAGACCAAGTCACAAATCACGACAGAGCAGAAGCCACAGCGGGAGACTAAAGTCGTAGTTTCTGCTCTGGAATTATCCCCTCAGTCCCCTGCGCCTGTGCCTGGTGTGGTCGTTCGAACGACCGACGCCCCAGGCACAGACACGAGCATTGAGGGTACCGACACCGCGCAAAAACCGTCTCCAGATTTACCCACCAAACTGCCCAGCAGAAAACTCTCTCTGCCAAGGATTCAAAACGGAAGCAGCCTGCTAGGGTCGCCTCTGCAACTCAAAAATAAGCAATTTGGCCTACCCCTATAAATATTTCCTTCAGTAACCTCAAAGCGCAGCGCCCATTGCCGTCTTCCAAACCCCGCACACAGCAAACGAAGAAGGTAAATTTTCCCTGGGTGAAAACTTGCAAAAACCTCAAGCAATGAAATTTGACAGGGGCGCAGATATCGCAAGCTGCGGAGCCAAGAATGCTGATCAAACGCCCGGTAGGGTCGCTGACCTACGCACAGTCGGTGATGTCACGCCCACAGCCTCAAAGGGGGGCTGTCAGAACAACTCGGAAGAACAGAGCGAGTTCAGCCCCACCACCCTCTTCAATTCTAGGCCTTCTTTCCCAGGTTCTTCCTTATACCACCCTCTCTATTTTCTCGCGAAATCCAGCTAGGAAGTAGCTTTCAGATGCATGTGTACGAACTGTTTGAGTTTGTTTAATAAATTACTGGAAGTCAGAAGGTTAACTCATGACACCCAACCCCACATGTTGGCCTTCATGGAGGCCTGGCTCACAGGTGATATTAGTGACAGTGAACTGATTATCCCGGGGTATTCAGTTCACCGGGCCGACTCTGCCCGAGGGAGAATGGAGGGTTCCGCGATTTTTCTTCAGCAGTATCTCTCGACACTTACGGTTATTGGTGGCTTCCAGTCTTCTGATAAGTGCGACGCTCTGTGGATTTGACTACCGCTGCGTGGCCAAGACTCACTCCTAGTGGGGATTATTTATCTCCCTCCTTGATCAGACATCTCCGACGACGACACCTTTCTGGTAGGCCTGGAAACCTTCCTAGGCTTACAACGCTTTACTCATCTGCTCAATATGGGTGACTTTAATGCACCCAAGATAGAATAAACATCAATTTATCACCAGAACTGTGAAAGCGGATTCTCGACTTCCTTATCGACGTTGATACGTGGGAAGGCGTGGTCACCACATGTCACCGCCCCGACGCGGCATCGTTTTGGTCAGAGTCCCTCTCTGATCGGAATAATTATCGCTAATGAGAGCCACCTGGTAGACAGAGTGGTGATCAAGTCGCCACTTGGACACAGTGACCAATCTCTGTTAGCCTTTGACCTTATCTGTTACTGGTTACAACAACCAGTAAAAAGGTCCACAGTTCGAAAGTTTAATCAGGCAGATTTTAACGACCTAAGAACCTACCCAGGTTCACTTCTTCTTTACCTGGACTCCGTAGACCAGAACTATCGTACGTTTCAAAGTGCAATTCAGAAAGTGGACATCTTGTTTTTACCGCGTAAATTGTGCATTTTCTCTTATCGGTCACCTCTTCCACACAGGACACGTCGTCTTCTCGATAACCGTTCCAATTTATTCGCGAAGCATAAGCTCATATGAAACTCAGAAGGCCTAAACGTGTTCCACATTGTCCGAAACAGGTGTAGGCGGGAAAAACCCGCGAACACGCCGGACTCGCACAAGAGGAGATCCTCCTCAGTGCCCGCGGGAACAAAAGCTTCTTGTTCAAGCATATGCGACGACTGAGAAAGAACAAACCTTCAGCTCTTTCCTCACGACTGCCCAATGGGGAGACTTCATCTGACTCCCAAGTTGTGGCCGAGTTATTCAGGAGTACTACTTGGCAGTCAATAACGTCGCATCCCCATGCTGGCATCCTGTACTACCGCTGCAGAAGTTCAGGCAACCACTCATGACCGCTGGGTTTTCTGTGATACATGTTGAAAAACTTTCACTCAAGGTTAAGTCATACAGCGCAATCGGTCCTGACATAATCCATTTCAGAATACTCAAGGAATCAGCCGTTAGTCTGGCTGAACCCCTTTATAAGCTCTTCAGGCAGACACTCCAGACTAGCATACTCTCTAGCGCATGGAAAGAGGTGATGGTCACACCCATATTTAAAGTTGGTGACCGGCACTCTCCGGCTAGCGATCGGCCAATCGGCCTTAATAGCCTACTGTGCAAAATAATGAAGCGCTCACTAAAGCGCGCCATACTCAATCACTTCTTATCAAATAATCTTTCGTCTTCCACCTAGTCGGTCACTCACAACAAACATGCTTATTTTCATGGATAATCTGACAGTGGACGAACACAATGGCCCCATTACAGATGCTATGTTCTTCGATTCTGCTAAGGCTTTTGACCATGTCACACACGGCTCACTGATGCACAAACTGGAGGCCTACGGTATTAAAGGAGAGGTTCTTCGGTGGATTGCCTCTTCTTTTGATAATAGAACGTTTAGAGTCAAGACCGGATCAGACCTTTCATCTCCCTCTTTCATTTCTGCGGGAGTTCCCCGAGGGTCAGTTTCAGGTCCTTTGCTATTCCTCATTTACATTAACGAACTTCCAAACAATATTTCCAGCAACGTTCTCTTATATACAGACGACCTAAAAATCTGGAATGCCACTGATCCCAGTGCGCTACAAATTGATCTTGACGCGATCAAGTGCTGGTCGGACGATTGGAGTCTCTCACTAAATGGCAATAAATGTGCCCACATGTCACTCGGTGGAGATTCTGGCAATGCCTTCATGATTCATAGTGCATCTGGCACAGTAGATCTGAAGAAAGATCTGGGCATCTGGTTGTGGTCTAACTTGTCCCCCACTTATCACCATGAGATGACGGCAAAATAGGGATTTGCCGCTCTTATGATGATTAGGCGCACTTTCCCCCGCATAGACAAGAAAGCTTTTTAAACGCTTTACGGGATTTATATATGACGGCCCCTCGGGTGTGCCAATCAGGCCGTGTATACCGGTTTGAAGAAAAACATTAGCTGCTGAGCTTGTCCAGCACGCTGCTACCAAGGTGGTCGCCGGCCTGAGTAATGTTACTTACGAGTCTCGACTTGAAATTCTTGACCTGTACCCACTTAAACTTTGAAGACTCCGAGGTGACTTAATACTCGCACACTTCTTCTCTAGAGTAGGTCTTGTATAACAGTTCTTCACTGTAGCGAATGGTGACGGCCGACGAGGACATAATAGGAAGCTTTTCAAGCTTCGTCCTCGGACCTTTCTTAGGCAGCAGTTCTTTGCTCACAGGGTTATTAATTATCGTAACAGCCTTCCTTCTGAGTTTGTCAGAAACGCCTCTAGGGATGACTTTAAAGCTTTGCTTGATTCTCAAATACCTAAAATTCCATTATACGAGTAATCTTACTTTGTTCTTGGTACTCCCTGTAATCCCCAAGAGCGGTCCTACAAACTGTTTTCCATGATCGCCTTTCAGCACAAAAACTTCCGCTGACACTGAGCAAGGAAAACCGACTGGATCCAGGAACCATGTTCGCTGCCTCGAGCCCATTTATCAATCGCTGAATCGTTAAATAATCTTCACTGTGGTAGAAACACATGGTTCTGGTCGTAAGAAGGTTTCAGTAGTATGCACAATAAAGAAACGGCTTTGAATTGCGATATACAGAGCAAAGCAAGTCGCACAGTTCAGCTACCACTCACTTGTGTGTGACAGCCTGCGCGAGCTTTTCAGCATGCCCTCCGGGAGGACTCACGTTTGTAGTGACCTGCGACCATGCGCACTGTTCAATGGTTACGGCTGCAACCATGTTTTCCCGCTAATCTGCTCTGTGTGTGTGACTCTGTGTACGTCTGCTTGTGAGAGATTTAATACGGAATCCTTGCCACTTTCTTCAGCTGCATGACTAAATACACATAACGACTGCCTGCTCATCACCTAACGACTCTATTCCTCAGGGTCTTTCAATCTCTACCCTTCCGGGCGTTGTTTGACGCATTCATAGGTTCTACGCACTTTCAGGTGGGTGCGCTTTTGAGTGCCGCCGAATAAACTGGAGCCAACCTCGAGCTTCTTCTCTTCCTCCTCTTAGTTTCTGCCACCAGTCTTAAACTAGGCCACAGCTAACTAAATATATTTGCAAACATTGCTGGGAATTGTAGTGACTGGCGATCGTGTGGCTTATCTGAGGGTCACGGCCGCAACCGTGCTTTGTTGATTGTCTGTTCTGTACGCATGCTTCTGTGTACGCCTGCTATGGGAGGCCTAATATGAACTCAGTGCCATTCTCTTCAGCCGTACAACTAATTGCGCGCAGAGAATTCCTGCTGCTCTCCAGTCTCATCTGTTCTTTCATTATTTGAGTCCGTTCAACCTGGACTTTTTCGAGCGTTGTTCAACGCACTTGAAATTTCCATGCACTTCTCGCCTGCCGCGACTTTGAGTGTCGCCCAATGGGCTGGGGCCCACCTCGCGCTTCTCTCCTTCCTTATCCCGGTTGCTGCTGTTGTTCTTAGATTGGGTTAGAACTAACCGTTCATCATACTTCCTCGTATTGCCGGTGTCCGATGGAACTACGTTCTGAATGCCCTTTAGGAAAGGCGTTTTAACTTGTTAGCGGACGAGGGTCGAGCGCATACCCACTTGCCCGCTGCAAGTTTACCATGGAAAACTCCACCTCTCGCAAAAACCTGCGCAAACTTTTGAGGTTGGTAAACAACGAACCATCCTCATACAATTCAGAGGAAGAGTGTGTTCAAAAGAGCGCCAACCAAGCAACATCAACAGTAGACTGCGCTTCTTATATGATCGCTAGTTTACGCACAATCTGTGGTGAGGTGCACTTCAAATTCGAAGAGGAATCTCAGCTCCCGGTGAGAGTTGGGCGGTCACAGAGAGAACGCCACCAGTGTCCTCTTCATTTACCTCCTTCTTCCCGCAAACCCCTAACTCTCACCTTACTCATTCAGACAAAGAGTTAGCTTTCAGTTGCGTGTGTGCAAACTGCTCGGAACTGTTTAGTATTCTACTGGAAATCATATGTTCGATTTATAATGCGGTTCCAAATATACTTGCCTTTACGGACCTCTGGCTTTCAGCGGACCTCGGCGACAGCAAACCAATTGTCCCTGGATACCCCACCTACCGTGCCGACTGTTCCCGAGGTAGGATAGGAGATCTGCGATCTTCTTCAGCCACAACCTCGTGAAACCTTCCGCCACGGAGAAATTCCCAAACTCTGATAATCGTGATGGTTTTCGATCACGGCCTAGCACTGCGTGGCCAGAATACGTTTCTGATGTGAATTGTTTATCGCTTCCCCGCAACACTTCGGATGACAAGGAAACTTTTGGCAGGCCGGAAAACTTCGGTCGACTCCAGCATTTTTCTCGTTTTTTATTAGAGAAGACTAGCGCGCTCATAGTGTGGTGGATTGTCAGGTCGGAGGTGCAGGTTTTCGAACGCTCGGCCGAATACCCCAACGTGGGGAGGTACGTTCAAAAGCCTACTGCGATCGGATTAAGGACAACGTGCGCGACCGGATGAGTCATCGCTCGACTGGATCGGACCAACGGGCGAGGCAGGGCAGGCGAAATACGACAGACGGCCAGATCGGAGGCGTGGTTTTTCCTATCTTTAGGGGAACATCTCGACACGATATTGGAATACGGTCAAGGCCAACATTGGATGGATGGCGGACAGCACGAGCAGTCGGACGAGCCATCGCGCAACGAAATCGGACAAACGGACGAGGAATGGCAAGCGGAAAATCCTCCGATAGTAGGCGCCGATCACACACGTAAACCGGTCAGAAGTGCACACGACGTGTGAACGGAAACCGGGGGTTGTTGCGGGTTGGAATTATGACTCATAAACGAGAGCGCGCGTTGTATGTGACTGGTGAATTGGACAATAAAGATTGTGCTTTGTTGGACGCCTTCTCGTTACAATAGTAAACGAGCCATCAGTGTCCCATTGAAGCCCTGAAGGTGGTTCCTCAGTCTGTTTTTTCGACGCCGATGCGATAGAAGGTGTGGACCTAACATTTCGGCTTCCTGATACGGCATCGTCCCAATAAGATCGTTTTTTTCTGCGCAACACAATTATTACAAACGTGAGTTACGTGCTGAACATATCCGCCATCAAACTGCCACCTGGACAGTGGTGATTACCTATTACTGGCTTTTGACTTTTTTCCTGATTATGACGTTCAGCAAAGAAGGGTGCAATCCGAAACTTTTGTCTGGCTGATTTTGACGGTCTGGGGAGCTATCGTGGCTCAGTCCTTCTTGATTTTGATTCTGCAGATCTGAATCACATTTTATTTTACAGCGCAGTTTAGACAGCACTCGACCTCTTCATACCACACGTACTGTGCCTACAGTTTTCCCATTCTCTTGTTTCGCACAGGGTACGATGTCTTTTTGTTAACCGTCCCCGGTTAGTCACGAGTTTAACAACAACTCACAGGACGTGGACGTTTCCCACATCGTTCGAAATAGGTGTTAACAAGAAATCCGCGGACATACCAAGCTCATGCAGGAAAAGGTTTTACGGAGGGCGCACGTAATGAAGCGTATTTCATACAAGCATACATATCTACTAAGAATGGCACTCTAACCCCCATTCTGTGATTGTTTGATAGGGAGACTTCTCTCGGCCAGCAGTTTGTGACCGAGGAGTCCGAAGAGCACTATTTGGTGGTATACAATCTTGTACCGTCAAACTGGTACTCCATTCTGTCCCTACGAGACTCTTGGTAGTCATTTCCCACCGCCGGCTTCTTTGTGCTAGAGGTTCAGGGCTTTTTACTTAAAGTAAATCTATATAGTACGGTGAACCTGGATGAGATTCGCCCCAGGATCCTCAAAGAAGGAGCAGCTGGTCTGGTGAAATCTCTTCACAAACTTTAAGCAGACACCGTAGACTGCCCTTGTGTCTAGTACATGCAAAGAAGCCACGGGTGAGTTTTTTCATTTAGGTGACCGATAGGCATTTACTTGTTAGATATTGGCCGATCAGCCCTACTAACATTTCACGCAAGATAAAAAAGCGCTTACTGAAGCGCATCATTCCAGAGCGCCCTCTGCGGAGCAGCCTCCACTTCTGCACGGCAACCTTCAGAGCTGGTCATGCGTAACAAATAGGTCCACCTTCACAGATAGCCTGGAGGACGCTAGGGACAATAATATTATTCCGGACGCCATTTTTTCGGATTTTCCAGGGAATTCAATTGTGTTCAATAAGGTCCTCTACGACGTAAGCTAGCAACCGGGTTCCTCGTTAGATTATCCCCTTTCTAGATGAAATACCATTTACAGCTAGATATGGGCTAAAATTCTCATCTCCTTCCACTATTTCTACGGAGGTTCCTCAGGGGTCAGTGCCTGGTCATCTTCAGCTACCTGATTATATATATGATATTTTGGACAATATTTGCAGCAACGCTCTTTCTACGCTAATCAAATAAAAATCTGGAATGCTAGTGATCCCGGTGCACTAATAACGCGACCGAACGGTGGTCAGATGATGACAGTCTCTTCGTGAACAATAGCAATTATACACGCTTGCCAATGGGTGGAAATTCTGGTAGCGCTTACGCAATTCACAGTGCACTGAGTGAAGTAGGTGTATAAAAAATCTGTCAAGAGAAAGATCAGAGTATCGGGATGTAACTTGTCTTGTCCTTAGCGTATAATATAAGATATCCGCTGAAGGGGATCTCACAATACTCGGAGTGAGGAGGCACACCTTCCCAGTGCAGTTAAAGATGTTCCAAACACTACTGGGATTTTACGAGACGTCTACTTGTGCTCGCCAAACAAGTAATGTATGGTCGGCGGCATCCTGTTCTGATCAGCCTTTAACATTGACATAGGCCGAAGGACTCCTACTCTTAACCATCACCACAGGTGGCCCGCGCTGTACCACTTGTGGCTTCACTCACACTAATTATTCATCGAAAACTCGAAGGAATATGGTCAGGAGGCGTGTGACTGAGACTAGCACGGAAGCGAAGCTCTTATCTCTTGGGGAGTAAACAGAGGGAAACACCAATTTCAATATCTAAACCGGAAAGAAGAGTAATGAAGATGTAGTTCAAAAAGTGGTTCAATTTATGGCTACGTGCTAGTGTACACCAGAGAGGACAAGATGAAACGAGAAATATAATAATAATAATGATATAGTTCTCGACGCATTTGTTAGAAGCACACTCAGGAGAGCGTAATCAACGCAATGGTTTTTAGCAGATACATAATTGAACACCAAATTTGAAAATTGTACAACGAGTCAACTATGTGAGTAGAGTAACAAACCAGACAAAACCAGACATTATATGAAGGGAAAAATTAAGTCAAGGCAGGAAATTTCGAGCTTCATGGTTCTGCGGAAATAATGCTCGGGGTCTGCACAATTCGATAAAATAATTGATTTTTTACATCAATTTGGACTCCACAAGGTGATCGCTGGCCTGATGCTCAAGATCGTGCCAAAAACGGTGGTTGGAGGATGGAGAGAATGTATTGGCGAAGAATTTGATCATCATTCCACGTAGATAGTCCCGAAAAAAGCGCAGATAAACTGTGTTGTGGGCGAGGTGGGACGCATATACTTTCGCGGGAAACGCATGAACTTCTCGACTGGACGTCATTCTTCGCTCAAATTCCTAAGAATTTCGAGGAGCTTGCGATAAGAACAACCATTGCGGAATTTTAAGATTCCGGGCGGGGTGGGCTTTTCTTCGCGCGGGATGTATCAGTGATACCAAGAATGGAGAGAGGAATTATGCGATGAACGGGATAACGAGAAGCTAACTATGTGAGCTATGACGAACAATGGAATATATGATATTATGACATAACCTCCTATGTGACGTTAATATCAGTGTGTTGATTGATGAAATATATGCCACATGCGAACAGCTGCTATTGAATAACGCGAAATGAGATTGATTATAAGCTATTCCTAGTGCACGATTATCGCCGAATTTAGATGTCCATTATATTTGTACAGACGGTATATAGAATGAGATGATTGTTTGAAAATACCGAGAGGTTGCCGGGTGGTCTCTCAGAGGAGGAAAAGAAAGAGTTGCGACTCGAGGTTATTATGCAGTCATGAGACAAACAGGTTGAGTTTTTTTAACGATTTTAGCATGTCCAGCTTCTGCATGGTGGTTTACAACTCAGACACACAAGCTATCAACAAGTATGGGGTAAGTGTGCCAGGTTGTTTGGGTTGTTACAACGGGCATGTATATTGACACCTGTACATGTTGACTATAGACATGTTATCTTGTTTGCTGGCAAGTCTGAAAGTACAAGATCTATCCTAAAAGCGGTAGTTTTGATCGGTTAGAGAGGTTCATGGCTTAACACCACGCAGAACAGGGGTTTTTCCGTCAGATGTTACTAGGTGACGGTGACTTCACTGCCATAGACCAAACTATACATGAGTGAAAGGTTGAGCGTTAGTCGCCGTAACCAGAGAGGATAGAGTACACGCGTCCGGCAGAGTTCTCCGTAGCTCAGAGAAGATGTATAACCCAATAAGCTTTTCATGAATGCACGTTGTAGGCTTTCCAGAGTTAGCCTATCAGACTTGCGCAGGTGGCCATATATGAACTGCAGTACTCAAACTGGGGTCCTACGCATAGTTTGTAAAGGTGCAACCGTGCAGCAGTTAGGAAGAATGAGCGTTTAATGTAACCTATCGTCCGTCTGGTTTTAGTGACTAGGAAGGATATATGTTCTGCGAAGTTGAATGAGGTTGAGTAGCGCAAACCCAGATCCCGCACTGAGTTGACGGTTGATATGCTGTGACCGTTTAGCTTTATAGAGCCACCTGGTACGTGACAACCATGCACAACGATAGTGGTTTTATTGGCTGAAAATTTCACCAGCCAAATTTGACACCAAATCTCTAATGATATGAGGTTCCTTCGTATATTTTCCAAACATTCATTTAGATTGAAAGGAGGGAGGCTGTAAACAAGTTTGATATTGTCAGCGAATAGGAGTAGCTTGCTATGCTTGATAACTTGACATATATCGTTTATATATAGGAGAAAAAGTAACGGTCCCAGAACAATTCCTTGTATCACACCGCTAGTAACTGGTCTGGGCGTTGAGCTATTGTCTCCTATTTTCACTGTTTGTGTGCGGCCTGTAAGGTATGACGAAAACCAGCTAAGCAGTGGATCACGTATACCAAAGGATGCTATCTTGAGCAGGAGACGCTTATGAGGCACACGATCGAAAGCCTTCGCTATGTCCAAGAGTATAACGATAATCGCCTCACCGGGGTCAAGAAATTCTAGCTGGCATGTCATGCAAGAACGCTTGTTGAAAAAAACCATGTTGGGGGTGGCTTATAAGGTTTCGTGATAAAAAGAATTCGACCATGCGACATTTTATCTTTTCCAACACCCTAGAACAAATTGATGTATGATTAATGGGACGATAATAGTTGACTTCATGTCGCGAGCCACTTTTATAGCGGGGCTTGATTAAAGAGTTTTTCCACTGAAGAGGGAAGGAACCTGATGTTAGAGAAAGTGTACAAATATTAAGCAGAAGTAGAGGGATGTCTTCCCCTCCGTATTTTGGAGCAACAGGGTGAGGTAAGTGAGAAGGTTTGATAATAGCTAACTGAGAGCGTATGAGCCATGCATCAACAGGGATATGGCTTAAGAACGTACTTGTACTTACAGGAGGAGTGGGGGCAGTATGTGATCTTAGGTGTTAAAGGAAGCAGCAAAATATGAATTAAAAACCTCACAGAGTGCTAGAGGATCATCTACAGTGGTTTTGTCCTGCAGTGTCACTACTGAGATGGCAGGGTCTCTCCCATTATTCTTGCGTCTCATCAACAACATCAACTGCGAGCTCTTATCTGCACTCTTAAGCGCACGTTCTTCTTCACTCATGTGGAGCACGTTGGTTCTATATTCGATTACATTGAACATTTGATGCATTTGTATGATGAGAGAGAAGTCGCTTGTTTTTCGGTACCATGATTTAAGACTTTTGAGCTTGCCTTGCTTCTTTGGAGTGAGACTCGTGCCGTTACTGTACACATTAACGTGTTCCATTCAAGAGATCTCAGCAGTGTGGTGAACACGTTCCAGTTGACGAATTTAGTTTGACTGTAGTGTATGATGGTCGACTCCTCAACAGCTTTTAGGTCGAACGTTAAGTTCACTATGTTATGATCACTTCCTGGAAATTGCTTCAAGACGGATACAGTGACAGAAGAGATGCTTGTGGTAAAGATGAGGTCTAAAGTGTGGTCTAGTCTAGTAGGCGCTAAAACATGTTGGCGCCATCCGTTTACTTGGATACATGCAAGGAACTCAGCTTGACTTGCGGGGGCGGTGTAAGAGGTCCAGGAGTTATAGGGCATGTTGAAGTCTCCGCCAATTATTTTGTACTGTGAAGGTAAGTTTGATACATAGTTCATTCCGTTAATAAGGTTCGTCATGTCGTCCTGAGTGGCGTTAGATGGTGTGTAGACACATCCTAAGGGTAATTCACAGGGTCCAGTCGACACTAACAGCCACAAGGAATCATCTATCATACCAAGACATGGCTCATCGAGTACGGTTGCAGAGTATTACTCCCTTAGGTAGATTAAACATCCTCCAACTCGTCCTACACCACGATTTCTGCGGAACATGTGATAACCTATAAGGTTTAGTTGTGTGTCAGGGGTCTCAGGGGTGCACCAAGTTTTAGTGACTAGAATAATATAAGGATTATATAAGAATATAAAGGATCTAAATATATTTATCTTATTAATTAGCAAACGTGCATTGAATAGCAGCAAACTTAGTGCATTTTTCTTGTTCGGCACCATTTTTATACTTTTAAAAATGTCTAAAACAGAAACATCTTTGTGTTTCAAGGACTCTGGTGATAGTGCTTGGTCTGATGTCCTTGTATTGAGCTCATTAGAGGATGGTTGGGTGTTACCTGCGTTTGAGTCCATGACAGGAAGTGTTGGAATAGTGCAAGTAAGGTTTGGTTGGGTAGTGGAACAATGGGGGACGGAGCTAGCAGGGAAGGTTTGAAAGATATGTGTCCCACTAAAAAAGGGTGAGGCTGAGGTGAATTGGTCGTGCCCGCCTGCTCGTTGTCAATGAACACATGACGGGTTGCGTTTAAGTTATCATTCGAGGTGTAAGGTCTATTCGTATTGAATGGGGTGTCGAACATAGGATGAACAACTTCAGAAAGGCTCCGGTTTAGTCTTGCATGAATAGATGCGTCCCGCGAGTTAATGTTATAACAAGGCAGAGGCCTATAATCGGGGGATGGTAAGAGATGCGCCTTTTGATCGCTATATACGGGTTTGCCTTTTCATGCCTGTTTGATCCCTTATGATACACAGGAGGAAACCTCTGGCGACCCGTAGAGTAGTGATTTGGAGAGGGTTTGTTGTCACGGGCACCCCATTGGTGGTCGGTTTGTGGTTTCCTACGGGATTGGTTCGAAATTGAGACATCAAAGTGTTTTTTATTAGCAGACTGGCGGTCTCCTGTCTTATTTGAATTAGTTTCAGCGCAAATAAGTTGCGGACTAGACACTCCATTGATTTCTATATGGACAGAGTCATTCGTGTGCCCACTTTTGCCAGTTGGTTTCTCGAATGAGGTACCCGCAACACTCGGCACGCTGTTGGAACTGTCAAGATTAATTTTTAGATCAATTAGGTCAGCGAATTTGTTCTCTTTGATGGAGTTAACATTGTCGGTATGGTCGCTGGTGCATTTGGGAGTGGTGTAACAAAGCGATACTGCGCGATCTTTGGAACCCAGTTTGTCATCTTTGGATATCATTGTACCCTGTTTCGATGCATCCTGAATGACATGGTTAGAGACGGAGACGGATGTTTTGCCCAGTAAGAGTTTTTGACATTCTCTTTCAAGGGGCATTCTGTCCTCCATAATTTTCAACAGTTAAGCGAGGTTTTAGACTTAATAAGGTCATGGCTCTCTATGAACTGTTTTTCATTTGCCTTGCTATGGAATTTGAATAATAGCGGGCAGCAGAAATTTTGTGTCTTTTTCCGAAGACGGATGCAGGTGTATGATGTTGGGTCTATTCCAGCAACCTTCAAGAGTATCTTTTTAATGCTTTCTTGGTGCAGCCTATCTGGCACATTGAATACGATGGCATTGTTTGAGCAACGCATCCGTTTTGTGATTTCTGTTATCAATGTGTTGTTGAACACACTAGCACTCCGAATGCTATTCATCTTGGGACTTTCGGGCACTTTGAAAATGTAAGACTAAGATACCAGATTCTCTTTTAGGGAATCAAGTGCAGTATGACTTGTCCTTAATTGGTCGAGCTCTGCTTCTAGCTTATGAACCTTGACAAATAAATCCGTCAATACACTATCTACAGGTACAGAACAGTTTTTAGTCTGAGGAGTGGCAACCAACAGGTTATCTTCACCCCCTTTAACGGCAGTAACCTTAGGAGAGCCTACATAAGTTCCAAACCTAGAACCTTTGTCTTTAAAACGGTTAACATCGGCTTTAGAGCTCGATATTGTGGCTTTGGCACCAGCGGATCTTGTATGACGAGTGATTTTGGTCACCATGTTTTGAAACTACAATTATAAATTCGGTTAGACTTGGACGTAAGTGGAATGTGATCAGACTATATAGAATAATAGTATCACCGATAACAAGTACAAGGGAAACTTCAAATAAATTATTCACGCAGTAATCACTTGTATAACAGGCAAGCCGGACGTTCTGTCTCCGTGTACCCGATACACTCGTGAACCCAATTTGTGCAACGTGGAGACCCCGGGGGACAGCGTTCCTCAGAAGTACGGAGTCCCAACGACATTTCTGTAATAGGAGATAACAGAAACAAACGTGAGCCAAAGGCCCAGTAAGACATGCACACGACTTACACAGACGAAAGCCAAAATGGCGTCAACAGCACGCTGCGTTACACTTGCCTTTTTCGAAACGCGCGCCAAAAAAATAAAAGAAAAAAATATGAGGGTGCACTAAAATAAAACAGCCGACAAGTTCACCGTTCAGTACACCAGTAGCGCTGGAAAACGGAAGGTTTAAAAGCTCTGGCCGCCCAGATTTCTGAATAGGGTCTGGGCAAGTTGTCAAACGGCCTTGTTCGTTGGTCGGTGTGAACAGGAAAACGAATGACTTTTGTACCCGATACACTCGTTGGTCGGTGTGAACAGGAAAACGAATGACTTTTATAATCTACATGTGTCCAACGTCGGTCCTCCGCTGACGGTGCACTGTGCGTACGTTGATAACATACTAATCACAAATGGCCGGCGCATTCGCCGCCACACACATCGCAACGCCATATAGTCACGTCACCACTATATATGGTACCGATTGTTCCCTTGCATACCGCGCGCTTTTGTTCCCGGCCGCACAATAACTGCTCAGTGAACGTGCGGGCGCCGTCTTCCCAACATCTAAAATCAATATTTCGGTGTGGGAGGCTAAGCTCACTAACGTCCCGGTACTCACTTGTTCGTACACCAGCTGCCTCGGAATATGGTCATCGCCCATCCGACGGGTGTGACCTAGCCCAAAAGGCTAAATCTGCATCAACAGGGCTTCCATACCGTTCATGTTCGCTCGCCGCAGTACGCCAGTGTTTGGAACCGTGTCCGATCACCGAATAACCAAGATACGCTCTAGACATTGCAAAAGGGAAAGGCTCAGTTGGCGCTAGACCCGTTGATAGTGTCCAAGTTTCGCTGCCTTACAGCAGTGTAGACGGCAACGTTGGGCGGTAGTCGTAGAGCTTAATAGTCAATCTGAAGCTGTGATTCATGCAAACGTGTGTTTCAAGGCGTCCAGAGACAGCATTAGCCTTTGCTACGCGAGCTTGTACCTCGCAGTCCGCGGACAGGTCGGTGGACAAGTTAGTACCCAAGTAACAGCAGTCCGCGCATCTGTTGACATCTCCGTTGATGTGATGAATGGTGCGGGAACAGCGTCTCCACCAGGAGAAGGCTGAGAGAAGGAAAATGTCTCACTTATGTTGATATCCAATCCAAACTTGGGTGCTGCAGTCACAAAAGCCGTGGTTAGTCGCTGTTGTCCATCTTGACCGTGTGCCAACAGCGCGCTGTCCTCTGCAGACAGAATCGTACGCATCGTTGCAGTGTTTAGTCGGGCTGGGGCACCGAAATTTCGACTATTCAGTAGATGTCCATTTGTCGGGCATTCAACATTGACGCTGTCCTCTCCAAAGTCCTGGAGAGCAAATTTGGACATTGTAGCCAAATACAAACTGAACAGGCTGGGGCTCTGCGCCGTGCTAGTCCACACGATTTTTCCATAGCTCTCATATCTAAAGACAACGGTGTAATCATAATGACGAACTTGCTGGGACATTCTAACTTACCAAGAGCCGTCCACATCCCCTGGCGGCTCACGGACACAAAAGATTCGGTGAAGTACACGGAGAGGACACGTAGAGGCTGGTTCCGTTCGCGGCATTACTTATGAAGCTGTATAGCAACAAAAACCAGGTCGCCCGGAATCCACGTTGCCCCTCAGGAACATGTCTTCAACACTCCCATGTTCAGCCGGTTCAGAAGAATTCTAGCAGTACCTTGTCTGCGCAGGTCAGAAGAGTCATGCTCGATAACACTCATTGTATTGCTTGCTACGGTTACCTTTGAACAAGGTTGCGATAAGGGCATCCTTGAACTCTTGCGGCACCGCCTCGTGTTATCGGATGGAGTGGAATAGTTGGAGAAGTGCGCGGTCTCGCGCCGGTCATCCGTTCTTCCGGATCTCACCCGGCAAACCATCTTTGCCTGCAGCCTTCCCATTGTTCAGCTGACCAATCGTCCTCTACAACTCCAGTAAGTCTGCGGCGAGAGCAAGTGAAGGTCTGATGTCCTGTTGCATCAGGCTGTTCACATTCACCCAATCAATCGTAGCAGGGCGGTTTAGCAGGCTACCGAAGTGTTTGCGCCACACTTTCAGAATGTCCCCCGGCTGAGTGCAAAAACAGCTGGTGTTCACGTTTACCAGTGCTTTGTTAGACTGGATAGGTGGACCGAAGTTCACCCTAAACGGGTCGTAGAACACCCTGTGTTGTTGAAGATCTGCGAAGACCTGCATCAGCTGACCTGCTTTTTCCAACAGTTGTTCATAATTCCGCGAACACGCCTAGCCAGTTGACGACGGATACTCCAGAACGTAGGCTTCTTCACTCCATCGACTGAGCCCATTGTGGATGTGGTGGACGCGGCATTCTCCTCTTTAACGAAGCTGGAGATAATCATGTTGTTGTCATTGAAAAAGTCCGGACGTTCCTCTCGCTTTACACCGGTCAGCTTGGTGCCTGTTGCCATGATTAATTTTTTGAGTTGTTGCCAAATACCCTCGTGGTTAGTGGATACAGAGGCGTTGCGCAGACAAGCAATGACTGCACTTTGAAAGAGGGTCATCGTCTCGGAGTTCTCCAGCCGTTTGATATCCAACTTTTGCCATTGTCCGGAAGATCTACAGTAAACAGACTTAGGTACATGAATAAACAACTTGGTCACGACCAGCCTATGGTACCTGCTGCATTCAGCCCCGCGTATCAGCCGCGTGATACGCACTTCACGAATATCGCGTTGCTGTACAATCACGTGGTCAAGCAAATGGTTCTGATCGTTTTGTGGAAGAGTCCACGTCGTGATGTCCCTCGCATCCAGCTGGAATCGGGTGTTCAAGATACTTGGCTGGTGAGCGGCACACGAATGCAGCAGACGTTCACCGTTCTCGTTGACTGAACCAGTGCTGCATGATCCGAATGCTCCCGGCCGAACTACCGAGTCGCACCCAATTCGGGCGTTCGAGTCGCTCAGAACAAACAGTCGGTCACTCACCGGTGCTGCTCGGATTGTGGCGGACAGGTGATCATAGGACCGGTTCTTTTTATCGTCAGTGTGACACGCGGACCGCGAACGTTAACAAACATGGCACACTTACATCGACCGAGTCGCATGCGTACGGCCAAGGTTCGAGGGCTGATGCCGCGCGGTTCACTTATCATCAAAGCTTTGATATCATCAACATCTACAAAACAAACACCATGCTTCCGAGCATCGTCTGCCGAGTAACCTATCCATTAGAAGGTGGACCCCGAAACTGCTTCTCAGAGCTTATCTTGATCTTTAAGCCTTGTCTTACTCAGAGCTGCCACGTCGATGCCACAGCGGCTCAGTTCCATGTTGATGGGTGCAATGCGGCTTTCGAGCTGTCCCATGGTGTTTCTTTGATCCAGCAACGTGAGTACATTCCGTGTGACAGCGGAGAGTGCCTTGTGTTCCAGGGCATGTTTTGTTTTTCCTCACTGAGACCCGAATAAGTACTGTCCACCTCAGGACAAGTGTTGGTGGGATCATTAGGCTTGCGATCTTCCAAGGAAACCTTGAGCAGCTGGTAGCGGTAAACCGATGATCTCAAATATTTAAAACAAGGTTGGGTCGCAATGCCACGTTACTATTGACCAAATTGTCGGAGTAAACAACCTCAACAGTTTTGATCGCTGGATGGTTTCCGGGGGATGAATTGCGATTCATTGTCGAACAAGCTAAAGATTAACTGATAATCAAATAATGAGGCAACCATACCCAAAAGAATTCTTCCGAGCAGTCAAAAGGTTCCAAAACGGTGGGGGCGAGCCGAGCACTAGAGAAGGGTGATGCACGAAGCACTCAAGAAAAGTAAGATGGCTGACAACGGGCTATTCGCACGACTATTGTGACACACAAGGCGTCCGTTTCTGATCTGATTGCCCACTACACTCTTTAACCAACTTTGGGGCAATGTGTACGCACCGGGTAACAGCGTTTTCCTGATGTGTGGGTTCCGACAGTAGTTTTGTGAAGGAAAACAACACAAACATGCATGAGCCAAAGGCATAGTAAGCCACGCACACGACTTACGTGAGCGAAAACTAAAACGGCGCCGACATCACAGCAGCACGCTGTGTTACGTAATCCAAGTTCACTCTGTGTGCGCTCTCTGGTTTCAAACGCGCGTTAGATTATCAATTTGACATGATAAAACAACGCATTGCATGTAAAACTGCACAATCAGTCTCCCACTGCTTCCAGGCAAACATACTACTATCCTAGGGGTTACGGTTACCACCCATTATCCAATGGTTCCGTAGTAACTCATCCTCCTACCCAAAATTGGAGTGCTACTGGGAACCAGGTTCCCAATATTTATACCCCAGCAAGTACACCACTCCCTGAATATGTCAACAATACAAATGTCCGCCACACCAGTCCTTTTTTAGTGCATCCCCCGATATTTCATCAACCGCCACCTGGCGCCCCTCCACAAGTCCCACTCTGTCATCCCTCCATAATGGCACTCTTCCAGCACTTCCTATCATGGAGTCAAACCTTTACGACATCCACTCAAATATGAGCAGAAACTCGGTACATCCCCTAGATCACGCCTTTCCATTTGGTATTTCGCAACCCACTGCCCCATCTCTCATGAATTTCTTTAGCAGTTTATCTGCTGTATCTGACAAAAAGAATTTCGTAAGTCTATTACTAATGAACGCAAGATCATTGGTTTGTAAGATGCACTTTTTCAAACCATTTGTCTTTATATCTAATCCCAATATCATACTCGTAACTGAGACGTGGTGCTCTCCTGACACCCCAGACAGTCAGATGAGCATCGTAGGATATCACATGTTCCGCAGGGATCGTCTCACAGGACGAGGAGGTGGATGCATCATTTACCTAAAAGAGCAATTTTCCGCAGTAACACTTGATGATTCTATACTTCATAAACTCGAGGACTCTTTGTGGTTAATGGTCTCTATTGGCTCTCGCGAGCTACTTATAGGATGCATCTACAGACCGCCAAATGCTGCGAGCAATGATTTAACTGACCTTGTGGAGATAATGAATCATGTGTCCAACATGCCTTGTGAACACAAACTAATAGGCGGTGACTTTAACATGCCTAATATCTCCTGGACCTCACTTTCTGCTCCAGCAACACAGGCCGAATTCCTTTCATGCATTCAACTGAATGGTTGGAACCAACATGTCCTAATGCCCACCAGGAAGGGGCATATTTTGGATCTTATATTTACCATAGGCATTCCGTCTACGGAGTTATCTGTTCTACAACAATTCCCTGGAAGCGACCATAATGTTGTCAAATGTCTGTTTGATTTAAATATGGCTACCAAACCGAGAGTTGTATTCTACCGTCCGATCAAATTCATTGATTGGAATGCCTTTTTATCCCTACTAAGATCCTTAAATTGGAATACCTTCTTTCGCACATCGGACCCAAGCATAGCGACCGCAGAATTTATCAGACATCTAACGTTCTGTATTGACGTTTTGGCCCCCATTAAATCAAAACGTGTCGGCTCGTATGTACAAGGTAAAATCCTTACTGCGAAAGAGACCGACAAACTGAAAATGCTTAAGTCGAGGTACGGAAGAACACTAGACTTTTCCCTGGTGATGCGAATGAGTAAAATGTTTGAACACATAGAACGTCAGACGCAACTTCGTCAAATAGACGAAGAGAAACTCGCACTCTGTAGTGAGCAAAGATGTGCGAAACTAGTGCAACTGATGAGACGGAGGAATTCCATGAGGGACCCTGCTATAAGAACTATTACTCTTAAAGACAAAACGGTTGTCGATGACCCTGTAACGATGTGCGAACTCTTCAACTCACATTTCGCTGCCTCTTTTAGCGTAGAAAGCACCCCATTACCTGCTAATATCCCATCAAAATCAGAGAAAGTTTTGAATAATGTTCTAATCGATGTTCGAAGTGTTCGTTTACAGTTAGCTGGCATTAGGCCCTCAATCCATCCTGGACCAGATGGTATCCCACCAATGGTCGTCAAGCAGGCAGGTGAGGATATACCCATCCTCCTACTCAATTTGTTCAACCTATCACTTTTATCCAGCACCTTCCCCCCTCAGTGGAAAACCTCAATCATTATGCCTCGTCACAAGAGTGGTTCAAGGCAGGACGTTAGTAACTATCGTCCCATCAACCACACATCAATCTGCTCGCGAATGTTTGAGAGGATAATAAAGGTGCACATAGTCGAATTCTTAAGGACACAAAACCTTATAAACCCTTCACAGCACGGTTTCCTTAGCAAACGCTCTTGTATGACATGTCAGCTGGAATTCTTGAACCATATATCGACGTCCGTCAATGATGGAAGTGCGGTAATTATCATACTCTTGGACATGCAAAAGGCATTCGATCGTGTGCCTCATAAGCGCCTCTTGATCAAAATAGCATCTTTTGGCATACAAGATCCCTTGTATAGCTGGCTGTCGTCATACCTCGAAGGTCGCACTCAAACAGTCAAAATAGGAGAACACTATTCAACACCAAAACCAGTAACTAGTGGGGTGGTCCAAGGAAGCGTTCTGGGTCCGTTGCTCTTCTTAATGTACATAAATGATCTGTGCGACGTTATTACACATGGCAAGCCCTTTCTGTTTGCTGACGATATCAAAATCGTTTACACATTCCGCCAGGGCAGTAGTATCAATTTCTGTCTACAAGATATACGACAGGACCTAGCCTCCTTGCAGTTGTGGTGCAGAACATGGCTGATGTCGTTCTCAGCAGACAAATCGAACATCCTCACTTATGGTTGTAAAATACCCAATGGCTCCATCTCACTAGATGGTTGTAATATTGACACAGCCACTTCGGTCAGAGATCTTGGAATACGGTACTCAAACTCCTTCAATTTCTCTGAACAAGTATGCTTCCAGGTAGCAAAAACTAAAAGAACAATAGGCTGCATCAAAAAGGCGTTCAACCTACCAGCTGCGAAGCTGACGCTCTACAAAATGTGTGCTCGGCCTCAACTCGAGTATTGCACCTTCATTTACTGCCACCTACGCAAGTCCGACAGGCTTGTGTTAGAAAACCTTCAACGATCGTTTACCAAAAGCTTATCAGGATATTCCTCTTCGCTCACCTATAGACAACGTTGTGAAAAACTTGGCATTGATCCACTTTGGCTGCGTAGACTAAAGTTGAACTTGACGCTGCTGTATAAACTCATACATTCGGATGCGATTACTTCAGCGATCACCGTCCGCTTACAACACAGCCCTCCATATAGTCTAAGAAATAAGGATTCCACCTTGCCAACCCCGATATCCCGGAAGAATATACGTGCAAACTTCTTCCTTGTAAAGTATTCCTACATTTGGAATAAACTTCCAAGTGAGGTCAGAGCCAGTAACAACATTCAGCGTTTTAAAAAGGGTTTGGACAGCTATCTTACGTTAACAAACACGATGTCCATCTTCAAACTCTCTGTATCACCTGACGACCTTTTTGAGTGTGGTCCGAAAAACATTTAGCCGTCAGATGCGTAATACGCAGACAACCAATCTGCTGTCTAACGCCTGTCGAGAACAGCCCGCTTGAAACGGTTTGTTATATGGCTTACTCACAAGATCATTTAGCACTTGGCCTTTGACACCCAACATTATTTTAATGACGTGTTTACTCATGTATATGCAATGCCCAAATTGCTATGAAATGTGCACTGGGCACTTAATAATAAGTCCAACAGAACGATGTCATGTGATATTTAGTTGTCACGCACATTTCATGCGGCCCTCCAAACCGTCGACTCAATTACCCGTTTACCCGGATAAATCTCGAGTGCATAGTAAAATACCACAACAAACAATAGATAGGGTTATATATTCCAGTTATCATAGCAAAAATAATAATATCGAACGAGTTCTTTGTCAAAAATTCCCCATATATATTGCCTGTCATAGTAAATGTTATAACCCCATATTTTCTCATCTAACGTGTGGAATTACGTTCTCCCTCCCGATTCCCATTTTATCCATTGAGCGAGGAAATGTTTCTGCGACGGATGGACGCACGGAACTTCGTCTAAGCTGAACGGTTCACGAGATGTTCAACTTTGTGACGTTGTCGAGCAATCGGCGAAATCCTGCGTTGAAATCTGCTTGATTTTGGGATTTTCCGCCATTCCTCGCCAAAGCCGATCTATCTTGACAATTTCCGAACGCCAGTTTTATTCCATAACAGCAAAAAATTTCAAAGGTGCGTTTGGACACCCTCCCGGAATGACCTTGAAATATTTGAAAAATAGCTCATCCTACAACCTTGTAAACAGTGAATTAGTGTAACATCCCATTTTACGAGACTGAATCGGTGAAATGAACGAACTATCTATTTCTCTGTTGCGTGCGTGAAAGTTCCAAAAACTACAGTCGTTCCCTCTTTGACCACGTATTTCCTGCATGAAACTCCACGTTTGTGCTATTGTTAAATTTTTCGTTTATGTATGGTTTGCAAATATCCACAGTGATCGCGCGTAACCAAGCGTGCTTCTCACATATGCGTTGGGAAATATATATTATATTTATATAAATCGAAACATCTGAGTCAAGGCTCAGTTAACGGTCATAAGCAGGGGAGATTGAATTCACAACGACGAACACTCCGGAGGATAGTGTTGAGTCGGATTTCCACGATTGTACTTCAATAGTCAATACATCAGGTTAGGGGGATGTAGAGGGTTTAACCTTGCCTTATTTTCGCCTGTCTACCCCGCCGCAACTAGCAGGTGGGGCGACCCGGTTTACACTACGGTACGGGCGGTGCAATGTGGTATCTGGTGTGTAGTATACTTGCATAGATTATTTGAGCTTTGCATACCTCAGATAGAGCTTCTGGCTCAAAAGCTCGTATCACGAGTCAGCGAGTGACACACAGGCAAGCACACAAAAATCCCAACCGCCAGCAAAACTGAGCTGCATTGGCTACGCACGAGTTGGACAGCTACACGTTATAAAGGTCAACACAGACAAGACCATTACTACCTCAAAAGTAGGAAAGTCGTACACACACGAGGCTAGAACCGATGGAAACATATATTAAGCCTAAATAAATCACAGCAAATCAGCACTATCCACAAAGGGAGTATCTCACTTTCGTCTGGCCGTTCCCGTTTAGTCACTCCGACATGGGTTAACCAGCGAGGACCGATGCTCTAATCAGAATAGCCCACTGAGGCAACTCAGCGCACGAGTCTGACCATCATAGCAGGGTAGCAGAAGATTCTGGGCAGTCATGTATTTTAACTTGGGAGACACACAGTTGCGGCCCAGTGCGTTAGGTACATGTTTATCAAGCTGGTGACTGGCTTCTAGCAGGTGGCTTATGAGCCATGAGTTGGGATTTTCGGTTTGTACCCACTTAGGCATATACGAGTTCGTAGGGGCCTAATTCGTACACATTTTTTTGCGCATGGCTTGCCGAACAGTTCCTTAGATTAGTGGCCCAAAAATTTTGAGAGGAGAAAAACGAATACCACAACCGCCACCCAACAGACCAAAAGATGAATCCCAACACCATGTGTAGCTGTGGTAACAAATGAAGAGGCGTAAGATCTTGTTGAGTATGTCTGGTCAATTTTGTTTTGTTTCAGAACTGAAGGCAGCCCCGTGAATCTCCGACGGTGTCGAAATGAATCGCTGATGGCCCGCCGAATTTTTCTTTACCCTTTTGGTTCCAGATAACGGGTATAAAGAAAATCGCCTGTTGCTTGGTGGAACTCTCCCCAGTTAACATATTGTGTTCTGCATTGATGGGGGAAGGTGCCAACCAAACACGTCAGTGGTAGAATACCAGCGGGATGTTTTGGTGCTTTCTTTAGAAAAGTTTGTATGGCTAGTTGCAGGGTTGGCTAATGACCTCTCACGTACATTTGCCATTTCGTGTCTGCCTTAGTCGAAACCCCTCATACTAGACGTTTGGAGAATGCGTACACTAAATATCTTGTATTTGGACAGCCTTTAGAGGTTCATGATGTTGACCCATTTTTTATCTCGTCACACAAGACGGGTTTTGAAATGGTAAAACAGAACGGAAAATGCATAACTCTCTCTTTCAAGCGACACAGTCGCAGCTTTGGGTGTTCTTCTCTGGCATTCTGGTGCAGACATTACGCACACTTCGATTGGTAACGGACACTTCGTCTTGTGCAGATTTTACTTCAGCCTGAAATCGAACCAGATTAGCAGGTATTTCTCTGTTTTTCGCGATTCGCCTTCTAACGTCTTGAAACCCGTGTAACCGCAATGAATTGGGCTTGAATTAACGGAAACACTTTCTATCCACGTCCTTACTTCAGATCCTATGAGAAGTGTCCGACGGTTGGACCATGTTCCGATTTACTTGAAACCTTTTAACTTCGTGATTCCATTCTGTTCTCGATAATTGATGTAATCTCCAAGAGACAGACTGAGCCCTGTTTTCAATGACTGCGTTACGGTTGAACTAAGGGTAGTGCATTACTGTTGCATTTGTTTGAGTAACCGCATGAGCTGAGTAAAAAGTGCCTCGGATGTTATTTGGTTGAACATTTCTATTGATAAGCGAGGCGCGACACGAGTTGGAAAGTCCTGAACGCCGTCCACAGATTGAAAAGACGAGCAATAAACGTCGTTGTTTGTCTGATACTGCTAGTGGGCGTTATACTTCATGTGAATTTATAGCCGGTCGGGAATGACCATAAGCCACAGTTTGCGTAGCGTATGTCCTTTGGAGTTTGGGGAAGCATACGGAGAGTCAGATATGAATAAGGTGGCTGAGAGGTTGGCTGGGTTATCCAAATTCAAGTATACATTTTTTGAAGGGATTAACAGGTTCTTTTGACTAGCCAGTGCTGGATTGCCTTTTGGTTGCTCAGAATTACGCTTAGCTGAACAGCCCGGGAAAGGGACGCGCACTAGCTCAATTCACTTCGAACATTCTTCTTAATCGTGAGTCAGTATCGTATAAAAAATGACGGAGTGAAAACAGATAAGTAACCGCCCGTGAGTTCCGAAAGCTACCTTGACAACAGCTAGAAAAACCAAGGCAGACTTTGCGCAACTGATGAGCCCTTTTGTGCGTGCAACTATGATGCGTGGGGTGTGAATAGAATGGCCTTGATGTACACGAACAATTACACCCAAATACACTTTGCGATCACAGGAAGCGTCAAAACTGTCTCGGCTGTGTCCAGTTTTAGCTTAGAGCCTAGTGATCGACGAGGCTCATCTACAGTTCATCAGCACGAGGCTAACACCTAGTTGGCATTCTTATTTGCGCGGCTACTGTAGTAGATGCAACTTGGCCCGTTTTCCCAATTTTGTCTGTCCTGAAAACACATATTTCAACGCAGGTATAATGACCGTTTGGGAGACTAAAATCGAACATCCTGTTTCGTGGAGTAAGCATTTTTGCGGTGTATTCGATGAGGCAAATCAAAATACAGGCTTTGTTCTTATCCTGTCATTAGGTTCTTGCTTTGCAAAGTAGTCAAGAGAATACTACAGTCTCCCATCGTTTACATGGACAGTGCACGGTCGATGAAAACCCACAACATTCCGGATTGCAGAACCTGTTGAATCTCAAGATTCTAGATGAGACGCAAATGTGAAAAGTTATGACTTCGGCCGGACTTGAACCAGTGACAGACAGCATGCCTCAACGCGGCAAGCGCTTTACCAGTTGAGCTTCGAAGCCACTCCAGGGGTTCGGAGACCTCCATCTGGACTCTGTCACCCACCTGTCCCACTGTATCATATGGAATCCACCAAATTATTCAGGGGATCGGCCGCCCCGTCAAGATTTCTCAAGCAGTTCACACTGGAGTCCGCCAATGCCACTGCTGAGCATAGAAACTGCATTACTAATGAGTGGTGTGGCAGACTTATGACACAGCCAAATTCCTGACTTTTCACAACTGGGTCTCACTTAAAATCATGAATCTGCCGCACTAATCAGTATTAGAATTTGAAACCGCCACGACTAACACCACGGCCGGCCGTTCTGAATGTGGTCCCGAGCAGTCCTTTACACTTCGGAGTTCTACAGACGGATTCTCATGGGGTGAATATGCGGAAGCTGATTGGGCGCGTGTCGTTCCACCATACTGCTAATCGGACTGAGCCCCTGGAATATTCGGCAGTCGGTCACGTCGAGACGCTCACTAGTGTTTTCATCATGGAAATTCGTTCTCCTCTTCTTCTTATATCCCCGGGAATCCAGCTGACCTGATAAACTGATACTGCCTCATATATTCTTGTTATCTTTGAGACCCTGAAGGCTACGCGGGAACCCGGTGTAGAAGTAAAGCAGTTAGAGCGGGTAGGAAGTTCCAGCGAGATATGTGTTCCGTCAGGATTTCTCCCACTGTTGGCTTTAAAATTACAGCTGGGGCAAGGACTGATACTCGCATGTGTAGAGTATAAGCTGTTCAAAAGGAGCCTCGAGCCACAACAGAGGTCACCAGATGACCATGAGCACCTCAAACAAAAGGTACTTTTGGTGAACCCAAGTTAGAGCAACGAGGCAGGAACATCCTAATCACCATCTCATCTTGGTTGGGTAGGTAACGTCGTCAGGACTTTGCGAGACCACTTTCAAATGACCAATCCCTGGTACAGATTCGCTCGAGCTGGATGTTAAACCAATCTATGGGTAGCCACGACGTTTCCACGAGTTCTGTGGAAGTTTTGAAAGCAATTTGGTGAACATCTTGACCAGTAATAATTAGCGTATTTTATATAGGAGTTATTTTTGCCGCAATAAGGCGGATTTATTCATGGTATACTTTCCACAGGCTACGCAGGATGCAAAGAAACCTCGGAGGCACTCACTAGTGATATAGTCCCTCTGTTTTAAATCACTCGGTTTACAATGCCTGAACCGTTTAATGATCTTAAGTTAGGTATTTCTGACTTACGTCATCTCAGGCACTTAGCCACCCAAGTAAAAACGTTCAAAACCACATTTTCCCAAATACGTGGATCGAGAGGGTTAAATGAATCCACTAACCTCATCCGGTTGGTGGATCAGTTGTTGATATGCCTACAAAAGATAATAGCTGACATGGTTGACAGCACGATGATCTCGGAGGCGGGAGCTCACCCTCGCCGATTTATCAACCTTCATTCAGTAAATTATATGTGTGGTCAGTGACGGATATGACCGAATAATTCCGTTTTCTGACTCAAATTCCGTTATTTCCAACAATTCGGATGCGACTGACATTAGAAGGCCCGGATGCCATATTGGGTAGATGGCCGACGACCCTAATGACTGTCCTATACGTTGTTCCTTGTGTAGAGATGGCTGTCATCTTATGAACTGCACTCATTTCATTGCTGGATCTGAAGAATAACGCCCGAAAACGGTGTTTTATTGGCTCTAAGGCCAATCACATGACCAGGCCATTCGAAATCTTTACTGATTGCCCACTGTTTTGTTGTGACTGGTGACACCACCTTCTGGTGTATGATAGCGTGTTACCGTGTGCGGCTAAGGGGAAACAAAAAGGCTATTCAATGTGGCGCTTCCACCAGCTCCAGTTTTGTTCTCCCGGGCTTCGTATCCATTGTGCTGGTCAGCTAGAAGTTCTCCACCAAGACAGGTGCATTCTCTGGCGATGGCTTGAGTGCCACCAAAGCTGAAGGAAGAGTGACTCGCGAACCCAATTTTCTCAGTAATCGGTGTCATACACGGATTCGCCTTTTGCATGACACTCGACTGTTGCCATGCCACCACATGGCATTTGTAACTCAATCACCGAAAGAGGCCACCAACATTTTCTTCAGTCACCCTATGCCGCTGATACATTACCGGTTGCGCAGGTCAGCAGGCTATCTCCGATGGAGTTACAGTAGCAGCCTGACTTAGCAAGAATTACCTCCGCTGGTACCTTAAACAAAGGCATAGAGGATGTCATTGGATTTGTTATTCCCGAGACTCGTTGTTAAATGGAACAAAAGAGAATTGCACACTGTTGGGTGTAGCCTCAGCAGCGCAACTAGCCCGAAGTGTGCAAATTACATGTGTGCTCGGCTGACGTGCTGAGAAGATGAATTTAAAAAACGTTTGAGCTGGGGTTTTCAGAAAACGGCATCTCGGAGAAGCTTTTTGCCAGTCGATGATAACGAAGCTGTAGTCGAACAGGAAACTACGCTATTCTCCTCCGATGGTCGCCATGAAATAGTTTCTTCACTGTGAACACTGCTGAACTAACCACCTGACGATCGTGCAGTGAGCCCATGACGTTCATACTCACTTAAACAAAGGTTACTCGGAGATGCCACATCAAAATCGAAGCATCCGGCCGTTATATTCGGCCACACCAGCAAAGGGAGTATAAGGAGGGTGTTTTCCCAGGGCGCTGGTTATGCCAGAGAGTGTCTTCTGTCCCACCACCCAGGGATAGATCCAAACAAAATGGATAAGTTAAAAGTAGTGCTTGGTTGAACTGCCACGCATCAGGGAGTTTCTCTTGATCGTGCGCTGCTACAAGGTCACGATTTGGCCGGCAACCCAATCGGAGTGCTCCTTCAGTTCCGTAAGCATGTAGTAACCATCACGGCAGATATTGAGAAGGGGTTTTTGCAAGTTCGGCTCTCGGGAGTGGCGTAGACGTCAAGACCCTACGGTGGATATCGTTCTCTTTGGACGGACACCGTGCGATATATCCGTGGAACATACACCCATTTGGCGCTAATTCTCCACTTTTCTGTACAAACTCTGCTGTTCGATTTGCAACAACTAACGGTGGACAGGAGTTTATGGCCTCAACAGTATCAGCCGTCAACGGGATCGTATGTCAGTGACCGCTTGTCAACGGTAGGAACGACTGAGGAATCTATACCCTCGTAAACAAACTTCACGCCCTGATACGGAAGTAAACGTCTTATAACCCTGAGGTCGTTGAGCCTGAACCTCCAGAGGACACATCGTATAAAACCTTTAAACTGGGTCCAACGTGTCTCGATTATAGGCAAGCCTTAGGTGTAACATTAGAAACGATGAATAATAGCCTCCAGTCTCAAGCGCACCTTGCAAACGCGCCTCGTATCAAAAGCGGTACGTCGAAATGCTTCACTTCTTCATACGGCACTTCGGGAATGGCTGCTGAAACATGGCTTCCGGCCTGTGAGCTACTGCATGGCCTTTGTGGTCTCCGTCTTGGTTGGGATAGTTTAATAGAGGAGACCAATTGTTCAAACTGTTAGAGTCGGCCGGGAAATATCTGGACTGCTGAACTAGTTGAAATGCCTCACCACGCTTCTCCAGCTATATGTGATTCCACGGGCGTAGAACTGCACTTGCTTTGTAACGCATCTAACGTAAAGTATAGAGCGGTTGATTACATTGTGATAACAGCTTTGGTCGGTCCATTTAGGTGCAGTTTAATCACAAGCAACTCGGGAGTGGCCTTGCGTACAATAGTTGCTTTTTCAAGTCGAACTAACAGCAGCCATATTTACAGCAAGACGAATGAGGCTCCCTGTGAACAAGCTGATAATGTGTGTTGACCGCTTGGTTATGAAGACAGGCCCTAAGATGTTACCGCAGTTTATCCGTGACACATCGTTGCGTCTTGCGATTTACGTTGCAGACCGAATGAGACTAATGCGTGCATACACCACTGTGGAGACGTGTCATATGAGCTACACCCAGCCGGTTTATCATCGGGAAGAGCTGTAAATTCATCTTCGCATTAGGCGGTCCGTGGCTTCGGGGACCGGGGTTTCTAGAGTCTTCGGAGATAAGCTGGCCAGTGCCACCAGTTTCTACTGCAGGGGGGTGCGAAGTTGGGTGTGTTTTGACTCTCAAGACTGTGCACACACTGAGCCCCTGTTTGAAACTTCTGGTACCACGATATTCCATGCAGAAGAAAATGGTGGAGACAGTGGTCTCGCTTTCTCGTTTCGTTGACCTTGTTTGCCCTCCAAAGTCTGGAAACTAAAGAGATTTGTTGGAGCCAGGGCCACTGCATGTGATCGAATTTGAACAAGTAATTTGTAGGTTGATAACACTTGTTGAAGAATAGCGCTTTTTAGATGACCTGAAATACCTCAAAGCCAACTTCACCGGTAGGGTAAGTACAGGCAGTCTATATCGGTTACGATCAGTGCTGATGCGTAACTTATCGTGTCTCGCAGGGAGAGCAAGTGGTGACACCGACAAAAATGGACACATGACCTATTATCTTTCCACCACGGCACGGCCGCGGAGCTCATATTCAAACATTCTAACAAGTGAATAGGCCACACGGTCACTACGCATGTACTTGCCCCCATTAAGAAGGACTTGGTGATTGACCTGGATGGCGACCGTCGGGTGCGCTGTCATTAGTGCCATATATGCAGGTTTCTTTTGTCACGGCCGTGTGGGAAACTAATGACTTTGTTACCAGTGACTGTGGTAACTGCTGATAGAATTCACTAAGATACACGGAACATTTCGGGTCGCTCAAGTTCAAGACGGGTATAGACAAACGCAGGCGTTAAGGTTGTGTTCATTGTCTTTAGGCTTTTGCTGTCCATCTGAACAACTGCTCAACCACTGTCAGCTGATTCATTCGTGGTGGAACCTATAGGATTTCTGAGTGGGCGAGGCGCCTCGGAAGTCATAGATGGCGAGGATACCATCAACTTTGTGGGAGCAGATTCACAGATGGAGAAAAGATCACCAAAGAGGACCGTCGGAAAACTGCCGATTGTTTCCTAATTCGTGAGGGTTGTGAGCATCTCAACCTAACGGAAGCTATCAATCGAGATGGAGTGTGCAAAGGATGATAGCGATCACCCGGCAGACGCGTGATTCTGCCACTCACCTGCAGGTTATGAACGAGGAGACGCCACTTGCTCACGTTTTATAGAAAAAACGAACGGTTAAAAATCGTTCACCGAGTTTGTCTCTGATGATACTTGAAATCGCCATAAACTCTTTTTGATGCCGAATTGAGACTTTCTAAAAGACGTAGCTACATTGTTAGAGCGCCATAGCCAGGAGTAAATGCGTTCCCGCCGTCTCGCATGCATGATTCAGAGGCATTGGTAGCGCGAACACCTTCCTTGAGCGCAAGCTTATCACAGGTGGTCCACTGTCTCAAGTGTTTTGCCGGTAAACCTCGTGTTTCTTCGTGACAAGTTGCTTCTGAGGTATTTGACCGAATGGCATAGTAACCAATGCACATCCAGGTTTGCAAAATCACGTGGGACAGACATCTGTGAAAATACCACGAGTTCTGAGGCGTGATATCAGGTTGTCATGTCTTTTGGACGGTCATGACAGTTGTTACTTCTGTTATGTGAAGAGTTGTTTTGAAGTCTCTATTGTCCTATCCTCGATGGCTTCCGTGGGTTTGCTGTACAGAAGACTCAAGTGGCTTTCGGATACCATCGTCGCATTCGTTGAGACTCGTCTGGTACACTTGTGTTTGTTATGATGCGGAAGGTAGAATTCGTCGAGGTATGTTTGAAGTGTTGGTAGACAGCCAATATCAACCCCCTTTATTTCTTTTTGCTGTGTGCAGCAGACGATCGTGATGAACGCTAAAATATAACTGCACCTAAAATGCCTGTCTTCTCTAGTTCTACGGCTGTAAGTGCTTAACCACTAAAACTGCTATTTGGTATGTCATGACACGCTTTCACCTTCGCCCACATCTGATTTTTCGGTTGGGCCTACTTCTCGTTGTAAGGCCGTCTTCGGAGTAGTAGCTGTTTGTCCCCTCCTGGACGCTTGTTCTGCTAGACAATTTTTGTGTCTAATTTATTCACACTCAAGGTGGAAGAACAATTCTTTTATAATGCCGTACAGATTATGATCTATCCGGCCTACTTTTCCGGCATTGTTTGAGGCTGGAAGATAATCCCATTGACCCGACCATCTGAATAGGCGTTAATGGAATGGTGGATTATGTGATACAAAGTAGATTATCTCGAGTTGCCAGAGGCTCAGTTCGCTGTAGATTTCAACAGTTACATGTATTTTTGTGAATCATGTGCGCGTGCGTTTTTCACTTTACAGCTTGATGGTAATTTAGGGAAGTTCTCTCCATTTACGAGGTTAATTGAATGTTTTGTGGTTCTTCTGTGCTGCTTTTAAGACAATCTTACATGTAATCACTGTAGAACGGCCCTGTCTATGAATATTTCCGGGTAGCCATTCCGTATGAGTGTCGTACGTACGAATGTTGATTCTTGAGCAGTCGTGTCATCTGTGCAAACTTGCAAGGCTTTGCTCATCAAACAGCTGATCGGATTTCTTTTTGGGAAGAGAGGTAAGAAACCATTAAAGTGAATGTACTGACCGTCCCAAGTATCCTTTCTGTGCATTGCGCGCTGAATGGAGCCATCAGCGCGGTGACGTAAACGTGCACCCAAAAAGCCTAATTGGCTTTTCATTTCGGTTTCCAACGAAAATGGCAAGCTTTGGCGTACGGAGTTGAATGTGGCCAGTGCGTCAGTTGGGTCTATGTTGTTATCAAGCAGACAAAGGGTTTTGTCAACATACCTCTCACAAGAACTACATTGGTCAGTCGGTGAACTCAGCTGTTCTCTTTTCAATTTCGCCGTGCTAAGACCCGTAAGCGGCAGTCTTAACGGCGATCCCATTACGACACTGTCGTTTTGTCCATAAATTCCTTCACTTAACCTGAAACGTACGTCGTGAGTGCATGGATAGAGTTATTACTCGAGTTTGATCGATGGTATTTGATTGCCTATGACACTGCTCTCAGTATATTCACACAGGTAAACTATGACCTCCTTTAATGAGACGTTGCTAAATGAGGATGTGGCGTGGGGGGGAGAACTTGAATGCCTAGTCGAATTGGCATTCCTAATTGCATTCACAAGATCTAATTAGTCGCGTTAGCTGTGCGTTTGGAACTTTTCATTTGACGGGATTCGATAGTTGTGGAAACTATTAGCCAGGGGTTGGTATTGAGAGCTCAACACGTTCAAAATTGACCTGAGTTGTACCCAACTGTGCGAATTTTAGGTGAGCCGTATAGCCTTGGAATCGTGGTTCCAGTGGGGTGAACTTCTTTAAATGTAGCTGAATCAATGACTACCCTCTATTTTAAACACTGTAAGAATTATGATTCTGTCATCTCAAATTGGTTTGGTCTACTGATATTGTGCGCGATTTATTTAAAAAAACTCTGGTTTGTTGAACAATACGATACCGGTACTTGCATCAAGGCTACAAAATGAAATGTCTTCGTTAGTTCTCAAGTTTTCAACAAGTAACTGGTGTTCTTTCGCGAGGAATTGTTTTGGATCTTGACTAAAGCCTAAGTAATGATCACAAGAATTCACTAGTGCAGGTTTCAGTTGCTCGTCGTCTAACGCCGATGTAGGATCGAGGTCCGACAACTGTGCGTACGAATTCTCAAACTGCACCTCAGATCCAACTGTCTGAGTTTACACTGTAAACAACAAAACCTAGGGCCTGGCGATAGCTTCCCGAGTAATACTTTGTTCAAATTCGAATCAGGAAAAACGTGGACTTACCGTTCTGGATTAACTTAAAAGTGCAAAGAGGGAGTCATTGGACTGCTCTGTTTGAGTAGTATGTCCAGTTTATTTTCGCCCTGTTTGGTTGCTATCCATGCGGCATAAGCTCCAAAATTAGACCGTTACTCAGGCACCTATCGACGGAGAACAAGCGCCGCCTTTGCAAGGTTAGTTCCTAATTCAGCGAGCAAGCTGATCGCCTTCATTAACCGCACGTTCCGTGTCTACTCCCTTGATGATTCTCCTGTAAGATGTGCGACACAAATGTGATGTACTTAGCCCGATAATTTGCCGCAAACGAGCTTGTTCTCTACTCATTATTTTCCATGGCTACCCTTGGTTTTATTAGGATGAAGATTTGTTGTTCATTCTTCAGCGTAAGCTTCATCTTCAGTCAACTGAAGCTCAGCTCACCGATATCTGCGATATGAAACTTGGACAACAGTGGAGTGGATGTGCTCTACGATGATAAAGCTGGTTTTGAGTTTCCCAACTTCTTTGGGTGTTTGCAATAATGCTTGACCGAAGCTAAGGCGGATATTACAACAAGGAATTGTACCAAAATCAGTTAATTTATTTTGTTGACCATATGCTTAGGCTGGATTCTTATAAGGACAAGGAAAGATTCATTCACCACACATTATCCACGTGATAGATCGAACTATTTCACGCTGAATCGCTCCTCTAATGACGGACGGTGACCATGTTTCGTCCCTCTCTTCATGGTAGGCATCTTCAACCATTTTTTGTCCTACAAGCGGACGGCAGAATAGAATTTTATTGTCGTTGAGGGCGGTGGCGAATTCCGTTAGGCTCATGTTGCTCTTACGAAAGGGTTGACAACGTATCCTTGGGTCGATATCTCATTTGAGCCCCGCGTATCAACAGAAATAATTTCTGCGGTGGCTTCTATTGACAAACTTTTATCCCCATCGAAACCGTTCTAAGGGACTGAGCGGCAAGGAATTGTGTCAAGCAGTTCACTCCACCACAAGAATAACTGGCAAAATCGGCCTCGTTGTAGTTTTTGCGAACGGACTAGAAACGGTATATTTGCGTAATGCGCTTAGGAACGCCTATCGAAGACTTCTGTCATTCTTACTTGTTCAAACAATATAAACGGTTTTTGGCATTCACAACGAACGCCATGCCTTCAAATAACGGATAGGAACTTTATTGCTGTTCATCGTGATTTGCACCAACGCATAGGCACCAGGTTGTATGATAGCATAAAGAGATAAATTGTGCGAGGTATAGTATAATGGTTGCTCTAAGTCTTTCGAGAGCTGAGCGAAATTCAGCTGCAACTAACGAGTATTGACAGATATGGGTAAACACACATGCCACTTGAATGCAGAACCTTTCGCGTGCTACCTCACCACTACCCCAGTTTTCTGTCCCTGCCAGAGTGATCTTTGATTGTGTTCCAATGGACAAGACGTAACTGGTTAAGACCGCGGATGTTACACTGAGGAAGCATTCTTAATCCTCTGGACAGTAAATATATTTCAGTGGGTTCAGTAAGACGATCGAACGTCTCGTGCTTCCATTAAAACCTAACAATTGTCATCATGTCAAAGGATTATCACACTGTTACCACCAAAGTTCCTTGAATCTTTTAAGGAACTAAAATAAGTGTTACCTATTGAAACCGAAATTTTGTTGAATGCTATAGGCACGTGTACAGTATAGCGAATAAAGTATAAATTTTGTTTCACATTGCGTAAAAATAACCGCGTGTGCACAAGCCTGCCCTATCTTTCTAGGGATGGCGAGGTTTCGTAGGAGAGAATTTGCATTGTTGGTTGCAAAAGACTGCAGGGTCTTTTGTAATGTTTGGTTGTCTGAACAAATTTAATTCCACTTCACCCAACGGAGTTGTGTAGGTGACCCGATTATCAAACGCCAACTAGCAAGGAATGACATCAATGAATCAAGCTACTCGGCTGGAGAATCTTGTCGTGACTCTTCGTGGAAATCTTGGACGTACGCAGTCGTTGGTGATAAATAAACATAAGCATGAAAAGAACGTCGAGTAGTCTAGCCAGTGTTATTCGGAACGAATAAACGGCATACCCGCACATTAACCAGAAACGGTTTTTTATATGTAACCTAAACACAAGTGGATCGGTGAGATGATAGGAGGCAAGCCGGTTAACTACTATCAGTGAGAGGCGAGCAGTGGCATTGTGGGGATGTTGCTACTTACTCCTAATACTCAGCGTTTATTTTTAACAGAGTTTTACGCCACTTCAGTTGACGGAAAGAAATGTGGTTCCATCAACAATACACAAAAACTGTGAAAAGGGCGAGTCTGTTGCGGGCTCTTTGTCAAATGTAAGGCGCTCCATAGCTGACGAAACTTGATAACTGATAGCTTTTTTCACCAGAGTAACAAATGTCAGTAAGTTCAGTCGGTAAACGAGATTGCCAATGTGATATGTTAAAAATGTGGGAGAGAAAAAGGAAGAATCAGAACTGAGCCAACGAGTTCTCTTTATCCAGTTCATCAAGAAGGCAGGAAGCTGCCAGATGGAAGCGCTTTTTCTGTTTTCATCATCTGGTTACATTGAACCTTCTTCTTTGTAAGGTTCACGAGAGACAACAAAAAAATTAGATAGGCGAAAACCACATGAGTGCCGTTTTGGTCAGGTAAACGCTTTCACTGTCATGGCGACAAAATTGGGTTCTCCGGCATCTTTTGCCTGGTTGTCGACGCTTCGAAAAACACTAATATCTCAGGGTTTCGAATGCGTACCAGGACCATAAAAGAGGTGAAGTGGTCAGTCACAGACCCGTCGCGACTAGGTGTTTTCCAATCAGAGATGCTGGATTTTTGCTAGAGTGTTGGTAAGGTGACCTGCGTTGAGTCAGGATCTACACTGGTCAGTTGGGGATGCACCCTGCACCCCTCTGACCCAAGTTTCGGTCTGTTCTGCCAATATATGGGTTACAGCAACTGTAGGTGAACTGGTAAATGACATGAGAGGACGAGTTTTCCAGAAAAAACGGCTAGGATAGTGAAGACCAATGCTTCTGGCAGTAGGTAAAAGAAAACTCCGCTGCATGATGAGCGCGGTCAGTGACAGATTTCAACGTTTGACCTACATCGGTAATACGGCGGTCATCTTTTTAACGAACGAAGATTAAAAAACCTGCTTCCTCGGCGCTCATTTTGGTTGTGAGTTGGCCACTCGTTCCTTATAATGGATTTTAGCATATTTGACAATACCTACCTAAGTAGAACAGCCCTTCAGAGCTCAAGCCTTAGGTGGTCGGCCGTGCACAGTTTCCTTGCTCATTGAAAGCGAGGTCGCGTTAACTTACATTTGTAAACAGTGGGCGTGAAATAAGGCAATTGTAAGTACTGCCCAGTCCATGCGGCATTCCGGTGAGCAGACCGGTTATCTGCGCCATTTTGCGGCCTATAGATATGGATATCTTAGAACGGTGATGTGCTGTCGAACTCTAATGGAGGACAGAGAGATTCCGGTTAATGGGGTTAAAGTGATGCAAAATCTTGCAACTTCACCAAAATCGGTGGATATTCAAATTTCATCCGCATACCTTTTACAGATCAAAGAATAGGCGATAAAGTCCGGCAATCCGTCTTTGACCACTCCATGAGAAGTAGCAGGCGACCATTGGTTAGTAAGATTCACATTTTTAAATCCTTTGTCTTTTTATCGAGTCCCTGTACCCTTTTCGTGATTGAGACGTGGTGCTCTCCTGACACCCCAGACTGTCAAATGAGCATCGTAGGATATCACATGTTTCGTAGGGATCGTTCACAGGACAAGGAGGTGGACGCAGTAAAACTGAATGTGTCTATTTTTCATAAAGTCGAAGACTCACTATGGTTAATAGTCTCTATTGGTTCTCGCAACTAGCTTATAAGGTGCACCTACAGACCGCCTGATGGTGCCAAAAATGAGTTGACTGGCTTTATAGAGATAATCAATCATGCGTCCAACATGCCTTGAGAACAAAAACTAGTAGGTGGTGAATTTAACATGCCTGTTATCTCCTGGACCTTATTCTCTGCTCCAGGAAAACAGACCGAATTTCTTTCATGCATTCAACCGAATGATTGGAACCAACATGTCTTAATGCCCACCAGAAAAAGGCAGATACTAGATCGCATACTCTCCATTGGTATTTCGTTTGTAGAGATAACCGTTCCACAACAGTTTCTAGAAAGCGACCGTAACGTCAAATTTCTGTTTGATTTCAAAAAGGATACCAAACTGACAGCTGTATTCTACCGTCCGATCAACTTTATTGATTGGAATGCCTTCTTCTCCCTGCTAAGATCCTTAAATTGGAATACCTTCTTTCTCACACCAGACTCAAGCATATCGGCTTGAGATTTTATCCGACATCTAGCATTTTTTATCGATGTTTTGGCCCCCAAAAAATCAAAACGCGTTGGCTCATACGTACAAAAAGCAATCCCCACTGCAAAACAGACGGATAGACGCAGAATGCTCAAGTCGAGGTGCGGAAGAACGCTACATTTCTCCCTAGTGATGCAAATGCGCAGAATGTATAAACACAGAACGTCAAACGTAACTCCGCCATATAAACGAAGAGGGACTCGCGCTTCGTAGTGAACAGAGATGCACTAACCTAGTACAACTGATGAGACGGAGAAATTTCACACGAGATCCTGCTATAAAAATTATCACTGTCAAAGGCGAAACGGTTGTTGATGACCCTGTGGCAATATGTGAAATCTTCAACTCACATTTTACTGACTCGTAGAAAGCACCTCATTAACTCTTAATAGTCCGTCGAAATCAGTCAAAGTTTTGAGCAATGTTTCAATCGGTTTCCGAAGTAATTTGTTCACAGTTAGCTATCATTAAGCCCTCAATACGTTCTTGACCAGATGGTATCCCACCAATGGTCGTCAAGCAAGGGGGTGAGGATATACCCATCCTTCTTCTCATTTTGTTGGATCTATCTTTTTTACCCAACGCCTTCCCTCCTCAATGAAAAAGTCAATTATTATGCCTTGCCACAAGCATGGTCCAAGGCAGGACGTTGATAACTGTCGTCCCATCAGCCACACGTCAATCTGCTCGAGAATATTTGAAAGGATAATAACGATGCACATAGTCCAGTGCTTAAGGTCACAAACCTTGTAAACGTTCCACACGTGGTTTTCTTAGCAAGCGCCCTTGTACTACACGTCAGGTAAAATTCTTCAAGCATAGATTTATGTCAGTCGACGCAGGAAATGTGGTAATTATCCTGCACTTAGACATGCAAAAGGCTTCTGATCGTGTACCTCACAAGCGCCTCTTGATCAAAATAGAATCTTTCGGCATACAAGATTCCTTATTTAGCTGGCTTCCGTCACACCTTGAAGGCCGCACTCGGACAGTCAAAATTGAAAAGCACTACTCAACATCGAAGCCAGTGACTAGTGGGGTGACACAAGGGAGCATTCTGGGTCCGTTGCTCTTAATGTACATGGGTGACCTATGCGATGTTATTAGATATGACAAGCTCTTTCTGTTTGCTGACGATATCAAAGGCGTTTAAACATTCTGCCGGGACAGTAACGGCTTTCTGTCAACAAAATATACGACGAGACCTAGCGTCATTGCAATTGTGGTAAAAACATGGTTAAGGACGTTCTCAGCAAGCGAATCAAACATAATCACATATGGTTGTAAATTACCCCATGATTCCGTCTCACTAGATGGTTATAACACTAATACGACCACTTTGGCCAGAGACCTGAGAACACTGTATTTGAACTCTATTAATTTCTCCAAACAAGTGTTTTCAGGTAGCAAAAACTAGAAGAACAATTGGCTGTACCAAGAAGGCGTTCAGTCTACTACCTGCGAAGCTGACGCTTTACAAAATGTGTGTTTGGCCTCGACTCGAGTATTGCACATTCAATCACTGCCATCTACTCAAGTCTGATAGGCTTGTGTTAGAAAACCTTCAACGATCTTTAAGTGAAAGCTTATCAAGAAATTGTTCTCCACTCACCTACAGACAAAGCTGTAAAAAGCTTGGTGTTGCTCCACCGTGGTTAAGTAGACTGAGGATGAACCTGACAGTTATATATAAACTCGCATTTGGACGACATCACCAAGGCGTTTACAATCCATTTAAAACACGGTCCTCCGTATAGTATAAGAAATAAGGGCTCCATCTTGTTAACTCTGCTTTGTGGTGAAAATATGCGCAGACTTCTTTACTGTGAAACATTTCTATATTTGGAACAAACTTCCCAACAAAGTCAGAGTCAGTAACGAGATTCAACGTTTCAAAAAAGGTTTGGACAGCCATTTCACGATATCAAGCACAATGTCTATCTTCAAACTCTGTGTATCCCCTGATGATCTTTTTGAGTGTGGTCCGGGAAACACTCGGCCGTAAGCTGCGCATAACGTAGATAACGATTTCCGTTGTCTAATTTACTTTGAAAACAGTCTGCTTGAAACGGTATTTTGTGTCATTTGGTCACACAACCATTTAGCATTCGGCCCACTGCATGCTCTTTAAACCTTTCACAAGTCAAAATTATTTTATTGCTATGCTCTTATTTATGTATACGCATTGCCCAGATTGCTAGAAAATGTGAAGTTGGCATTCATTAATGAATCCAGCAAAGTTACTATACATCATTCCTACTTAGAACACGAAAATTTTATGGGGTCTCCCAAATCGTCGACTTAATATTCCGTTCGCCTGAATAAATTCCGAGTGCATAGCAAAATGCCACAACCTGTTGACAGGGTTATATATTTCAATAACCATAGCGAAAATAATATCATATGGATTCTTTGTCCAAACATTTCGCATACGCATTGTCCATCATACTGAATGTAATCACCCCCATATTATCTCACCTTACGTGTGAAAGTGCGTTCTTTTTTCTGATCTCATAAATATCTATCGCGCAGTGATTTTTTCTGCAACGGCTGAACGGCCGGAGCCTCGTCTTGGCTGAACAGTTTCCGAGAATTTCAACTCTTCGACGGTTCCTAGCAGTCGATGGAATCCTGCGCTGCTCTGCTAGCACATATTAGGGATTATTTCGGGATAATTTACGGCAGTTTTGGGATGAAATGCGCTTGGCATTTGATTGGTGTGGGCTTCAGGGATGAAGTACGTCAATCTTGGGATAAAATACGGTTGCGTTTTTGTGACCAATGAGGGATCAACAAGAATGAACGTGAATAAAATGTTGCGTGATTAATTTCGCAATCATTAATTGTCTCAACAAATGTGTTCATATGAGAACCGAAGAGGTAAACTTTCAACTATAAGAAATCACTCATTGTACGCATAGTCGTCTTTTGTTTAGCTACACTTCAACGCACAACGAGTTCAATTTCGTCATATTCGATTCTCATTTGGTTTCTCTTGGCAGGTTCTTACGTTCACTACAATTTCGTTGCTTCGTTTGAAGATGTTTAACAATCAGCAATCCCAACAAAATGTGAATTCATAATAACGAATGTATATTGCTCCCAGTGGGGGTATGAAATTACTGATCAGTCGTTCCACCATTTACCGTCACGTCCGCCATGCCGTGGAAATTTTTCACGCTAACATTTCTAACGTTGGGCTGGAGCTTGCTGAGTGCCATGCACTCAGTTTGTTAGAAGGTGATTGTAAATACTTCCTTTTTGTGACCCACAATGTTAGATGTTTCCGAGCAATCAGAACAGTGTGAATTTTTGCAGGAAACCCGGGATGCTGAGGATGCCCAGTTTGTGTTGTTAAACAATCTTGTCGACCGGCTTCGAGATTCAGTTGTTTCAAGTAATACTCCCAGAGTGCAAGTCAATCCGCTGTTGCAAATTCTGAGAAAAAGACTGCCTGAACTGCCGTCGGATGTAAGAACACTGATGGAAACCCCGCGAACTTCGTTGATGCGTGACGTGCATTCTGGTGAATATGCACATTTCGGCTTGGTTAATGGTATTACACAAACGTTGGCATGTCACCAGTTGCGGGACGTCGTCAACATTGCTGTATATTTGAATATTGATGGCTTGTCACTGACCAAGTAGGGAAAGTACACATTATGGCCTATCTTTTGCCGCCTGTGCGAGCCGTTTGTGTCGCAACCTTTCATTTTTGGCACCTACGGCGGAAATGGCAAACCAGAGGACATCGACTGTTATCTTCTTGACGTTGTTAGTGGACTGTGTGGTGTACTATCAGCAGGTTTGCGAGGACCAACGTGAGCGTAAACCTTAAGGCCATTATCTGTGATACGCCGGATCGTTCGTTTGTTGAACGAATACGTATCCATGGTGCTTATTATGGCTGTGACAAGTGTAACTAGAAAGGACCGTACTCCAATCGCGAGGTAACACTTCCTCTACATGACGCTTCCAGCAGGACCGATGCCACTTTTCGAGCCTCACGTTCAGCGATTACCTCGCCATTCTGTCCCCTCCCCACTGATACAATACGTTGTTTCCCAGTAGACTACATTCATTCTGTGTGTTCGGGTTTGGTCCGTTGTTTGATCAGCAGCTGGACCTCCAGGTTTATTTCACAGAATGCTCGCATTAGTTCTCAAGCGATCAACCGAATCAATGCTAGACTGCTGCGGTGTCAAACAAGCTGGACTTGTGATTTCTCTCGCAAATGTCGTGGGCTTCTCAAATTCAAGCAGCGAAAAGCAACGGGATGTAGACAGTTTTTGCTTTACCTAGGTCCTGTTGTTTTGAGAGGTATTTTGATCGATGCGAAGTATAGAAATTTTTGAGATATTTCTGTAGTTATTCACCTATTGTCATCCCTCTTTCCACCTTGCTTATCATGAGTTCTCTAAACAATTGATCAATAAGTTCATGTTCAGTTTTGCGCGATTGTATGGTCGAGGTGAGATGGTGTATAATGTATATTCGCTTGTTCATATTGTTGAAGATGTTCTAAACCACGGTACCCCGGACCAGTTTTCAGCGCTCGCATTTGAATTATTCATGTACGAACTGAAATCTGCGGTTCATGGTCCAACTCCGACCACACTCCAGTGGGTAAGCCGGAGGGTTCAGAAGCCCTGTGTGCAATAGGAAACAAATGCAGCGGGAAATCTGTCGGCACATTCAACAGGCAAATCAAAGGATCCTACCGGTAGCCCACGAGGACGAATTTTCCTCTCAAGTACACGCATCTCCAATGAACAACTATGCCCTCAGAGCTTTCTCTATGGCTTCTCAACGGAGACAACCTTTCAAATTCCAAATCGGTTGCCGAAACGTTCAGGGAGTACTATTCATTAGTTTACAGTGTGGTCAGACTGGCATCCAGTTTTCAAGTAAGCAACTGTTTAAGAGCTGACTTCTCTGTACGGGGTGTTCGGGGGCGCCTAATTACTACAAATTGTTAAGGTACAATGAGGTCGGATGTAATCCATACCCGGATCCTCGAAGATTAGGCCTCTGGTTTGGCGGTATCATTCGGTAATCTGTTCGAACCGATCATTCGGACGGGCACTTTTACGGAGACGCGGAAAGAGGTCACCGTCACACCTGCATCCAAGGAAGGCGATCGACATTCTCCTGTTAGCTATCGGCCGATCTGACTCACCCGGACCCCACGCAAAATAATGGAACGTCTGTTGAAACGCGCTATCCCTAAGCATTTCTTATCAGATACACTCTTCTTTCCTACTCATAAAGGCCTCCTTTTCGGAATATCATGCGCAACCAGTATGTTAATCCCCGTGGATGGCCTCACTGAGGCCAAAAACACTGGCCGCATCTCGGCTGCTATCTTCTTCGACATTGCCGAAGCCTTTGACCTTGTTCCACACGGTCCTCCCGTACATGAACTAAAAGCTTACCTAATCCAAGGAGAGGTTCTCCGCTGGATCGCATCCTTTCTTAGTAACTGAACTTCAAATGAAAAACCGGAGTTGACCCTAGTTCTCCCCACCCTGACCTCCACCGGACTTTCTCAAGGAAGAGCACATAGCCCATCGTTGTCTTCGGCATATACCAGTGACCTTCTTAATCTTACTTCTAAAGAAACCCTTCTTTATGTTGTTGATTTCAGTGCAATGCAAAATGACCTTGACCATATTAAGCGCCGGTTGGACGATTGGGGTCTCCGTTTAAACGAGAGCACAAGTGTGCTTGTCTTTCGGGGGCGACTCCAGAAACCTATTCGTGATACACAGTACACAGAGCGTAACAGATATTGCGGGGTTTGGTCTTAAAAATGGCCTATGGACTTGGCTGTTTTCTGGTTCACTTTTTTTTCTTGCCACCAAATGGCCGTCGAAAAGCTATGAGGCTCTTGGAGTGATGAAAAACGTTTTTCCATGCGAAGTCAGAAAAGCCTTTCAAACGCTTAGTGAGGTCTGTGGAATACCACTGATTCTGTGAGCAAACCAGTCGTATACACCGGTTTTAAGAGGGTTATACGCACCACCAAGCGTGTCCAGCAAGTAGCTATCAGGATGGTTCAAGTCTCAAATCAAATTTCAAATCCAGGACTTGGTGAAGGCCCGCATCTATTGGAGTCTTGATGTTTGACTAGTGTGACCCGGAGATTAACCAGATTGGTCACTGGCTTACGGCATCTATCCAACGAGTATCGCCTTGAAATTCTCGATCTTTATCCACTTGAGTTTCATAGACTCCGCGGCGACTTAATTCTTACACACTTTCTCTTTAGCACAGGACTCGTGCAACAATTCTTCACCCTAGTAAGTGATAACAATCGANATCGTCCGCTAACGATCCAAGTTCACACCGAGTTACGCGTAATCTGTTGATCCAGTAAATGCCTCTCAATAGTCAACGGCAGAGGTAATCTATCCTTGAAACGGTTAACAAGAAGGTGCTCGTAATAACTGGATTTAATACGGTGCTAACTGAATCAATATACAAGAAAATTGTCTCTCATATCGAATGTGAAAATCCTCAGAAATCAAAGAAAGTGCCCGCACAACAAATTGACAACCAGACACCGATCAACAATGGTGGACGATAAAACGGGTTGAGCTCACTCAAGCAAATGGTCATTGGTTTGGTCAGAGCAAAACGGCTGTTCATTCATCGAGGAACGACGGGAATCATGAGCTACTGAAGGAAAAATATGGGAGAAAAATGTCTAATTCCGGCATTTGGAAGTTTACAGGGTTTGGACTAAATAAGGGTAAGGGAAACGGTCAAAGTAAGCGGTATGAGAACGAGGACGAGAAATGTATCCCATTTGGGGAAAAGAGCAAAGCGTAGGGCCACCTTAAAACATCAAGCAAACCTCAGCAATCTCAACATAACGCAACAATCCTTCACAAAATCTACATTCTGGTTACCTCATACAGCAGAAACGAACCATACGTCGCATAATATAGAGTAGGAAAATCATTGTTGCAATATTTTCTGGCTCCCCTTTTGGGTATATCTACGCTTATGGCCCCAGAGATATTTGCAGTTTATTTGTTCCACGAGTTGTCCACTCGGTTAGCAGAAAATTTGAATCGGACAACCAATCGTTATCTTGCTCTCTTGATTGTAAACCTACGAACCCTCGAAACTCTGTCCTCACGCATCTGGAACAAACCTGCCACGGGACTCGTTCCAATGTGGTGGGCAATTCTTTCCACTTCTGTAAGGTCTCCTATCACCCTCCGGCGTTCGAGCGGAAATAAGTTCTACGAACTAACTCGGTCTTGATGGCTTGGACCATCCATACCTCATGCCATAACTGTAGCGGGCTCTTGTGCTTTTTCCGGGACGGCTACGTTCTTTTTGAGTTACGATGACCAAGCTTGCATACAATATTCCAAGTAGGTCGAACTACAGCCCGACAGAGTGTAATCAACACAGTGGAACAAGGGTTACTGATCTCAGGTTTCAATCAGTATAACGCTCGCCGTGCTTTTGACGTGGCTGCGGCACGCTGAGCAGAGATTTTAAACGTACTAATGACTTGGATACTCAAGTCCCTCATTTGCTGCCCAGGCGTTAGTTCATAGTGTGTCGATGTGCATCTCCCAGAGACCTGGGAGTCAACTGGAGAACATTAGCGGCGTAGGATTACTGGACATGGTCCTGTGTGACCCTTAGGGTTTAGGCTTACATCACATGGTCCATAACAGAGATTTTTGTGGATGCCTATTGCGCTTATCCCGGAACCATGCATATTGTTCAGTGTGTTTGAAAGTGAATTACTCTATTGGTTGCTGTTTGTAACGTTCCGTAAGATGTCCTGCGGGAACACCAAATGTTGGCAGGATTACTGAGAAAACATTTCGCAGTTTCGTAAATGTCGCAAACTCATAAGAAAGTACTATGTTAAACCCATAGTTTGGCATGATAAATGAAAACGTCAAAATGTTATACGTCGTGCACACCCAGTTAATACCCATATACCTCAAACGTTTTACTGAGCTCATATGCCCTAATAATGTAGCTACACCCAACGCCGGCATTAGCGAAGACATGACTTTTGAGAACGTTCAGCGATGAATCCCACTTTGGTGTCTATTCACAGGCTTCCAGAATGTCCTTCTGGATAGTGTCCGAGTTCAGCAAGCTACCGGCCAGCTTTATATCATCTGCATACGGATAACATGGGCAGACTAGGTTTTTGGTCAGGTCACTTGTATGTACCCGAAAAAGCAGAGCGGGCGCAGATCGATCCCTGAGGTTCTCCACTTAACGGAGAACCTTTGTCAGACATTACTCATCTTACTCTCATTGTACACGACCTTCCAACTAGAAACGTCCGGTTCAATCTACAGATACTAGAGGGCTGCCAGCTTCTCACAGCTTCAAACCCGAAAGCCGGTGGTTGACAAAATCAGAGGCTTTCTAAAAATATGGATAGCACACACCTCGACCACCTCCTTTATCCAGTTCCTCCGTGACAGTGTCTGCAAACGTCAGTAAAATTGGTAAGGCAAGATCTAACTCTTAGGAAGCCATATTGAGGAGCTCTGGAGAATTTCTGCCCGCAGGAAAATCTGCGGATCCTTTCACATATTATGCGTTTGGAAATTTTGCTGACAACATAAGTCGGGTTCACGGGTCGGTAATTTCCAACCCCTGGTCGGTTGCTACCTTTGAAGATGGGAATTGTGATGGTTTCTCTACAGTCTCTCCCCACTGTCCTTGTTTCTAATGTGAGACTGAACATCTGGGAAAATGGCGACGCCAACAACTCTGCTAGAGGTTTCAGGATGACCGGATGGATGTGGTCAGGTTCTGCGGACTCTGCGCTGTTTAACTTGGATATCGCTTGCTCAACTTCGTGGGGCGTAATGACCTAAACAACAACCCTGGGCACTCTCACGGCATTAGGCCGAGGCTCTGGCGCTTTATTGTTTGAGCGGTAGACACTCTGAAACTGTGCCATAAACGCGTCCGCTACGCCCTTGCCAGTCAATATAATCTCTACCTCATAGGAAAGTGTGATCCCGATTTCCTTTCTCATGGAGGAACCAGAATAAGCATAACTAGAAGACCTCTGGGGGTTCTGTTTAATATCTCGTACTAGGTTGAGCTGATAGATCAGACGAGCGTTTCTTGTTAACTTGATTGCTTCACTTCGAATCTTTTTTAAAGCATGATGCTTTTAAATCCCTCATGCTGAATATATGTTTTCCAAGCCATATACTTACGTTAGATAGCTCTCTTGACCCTGCGCCGAATCGATGGCTTTCGACCCCTTCCTCCTACTTGTTTCCGAGGGATGCCCCTATCTGTAAGATCTCGGACGTTGCCGACGTAGATCGACCACAGACTGTCGATGTTTTCTATGAAACCTGTTGGGTTTCAGGTCATTTTGTCAGCTTCCAATATTAGTTTCTTGTTGTCAGTTCGGTGAAACTGTTGCACCTTGTGTGCCTGCTTTGCTAACAGAGAACACTGGAACGGAAAATAACTCATTGCGTGATCACACATTCCCAGTGATGATACATACAATACATTCGTGACGTTCGTGCGGTGACCGGTTATGATTAAGTCTAGCGTTGAAGCTATCTGATCGGGCCAATATCTCATGGGCACTCTCACAGGCTGTGTTAGTGTGGATTTGTCGACTAGATCAAACAGTTTGTGATCAGACCCTCCTCCACTAACAGATCCCAGTAACCAGCTGACTTTAAGAGCATTAGAATCCCCAAAATGAGCAGACGGCAGCCTCATTGACAAACATGCTGAAATGATTCTGGAATGCTCCGTCTTCTTCTGGTCTTGTACCCGGATTACGGCACGCTCCGAAGACCATCATTGGAGAAATGACGTGAAGCAGGCTGATAGCGGTTTGAATACCCACGCAACTGCAGTTACAGTTCACGGGTGAGAGCCTTATGCAACGTTTGATTAACAATCACCAGTCGCTGCCGACTACATTACTACGATCGCTGCGCTACCATAGGAGCCCACACGCCCAATCACCCACATCTGTTTCTTCTTTGAGCCGGCTTTCTGTGAGGAAGCAAATATCTACGGAGTGCATCCCTGTTAGCAGTTCCTCCCTCTTTTTAAGCAGAAGGCATACATTCGCCAGCATGTATTCAGCCCCGATGATCTGGTCTTTTGAACACTCAGCCAGTCTAAGAGGTTTCCCTTGCGAGTTCCATCAGGGAATTCTTCATCTCTCAAAGGCCACGCGGTGACTTTACTCTTACACAATTCTTCGGCGCAGGACTCGTACAACGGTTCTTTACCTCAGCAGCTGATGCTAGTCGGAGGGTCTGAAATAAGAATCCCTGCAAGCTGTAACCTCTAACTTTTCGTAGACCACAGTTCTCTTTTTACCGGATCGTAATCCATTGAAACGACTCCCTATTACAAGTTGTTAGCTGCTCTTCTAGGAACCACTTCAAAGTGTTATTAGGATCCTACTTGCCGAATGCATTGTTGGAGTAATACTTTACCGCAATTCCAGCAACTTGTGTAACCTCGAAGAACTGCGTTACATCCTCTCCTCAGTGACTACCCTCCAGGTCAACAGGAACCTGCCAGATATCAAAGTAGACGGACTGACTAGATCTGGGTGATTTAGGTTTCCAGCCTCGAACCTTGTACAAAACGATGAAACGCCGAAATTGATTACAATATGTAATGGAGTCATTGATTCGAATAGCGCACAATCATCTTATTTTGTCGGACTTACCGCCATAAGCTGACAAGAGGAGGGTATTAGGAGCTAAATAGCCCTTAAATATCACACCCTTTGCAATAGGAAACAGACAGCAGCAACTGAATTGTCATAAAGACCTGGAGCTGGGTGGTGTTCACGCGGCCATCATCCGTCCGCTAGCAAGTGTATCATCCATTTCAGTAACCAACCTGCCCGACCAATCTATCACAGACGACAGAGCGTTCCTGGACTGACATGAAACAAATGTCATAACTTTGTTCAAGGGCGGAAACAAAGGGGCAGCTAATAGCTACCTACCAGTGAGTCTCACGTGCATTCTAATGGAGCCGTAGGGAGCTGCCATTAAAAACAAACTGCCGAGCACTTAACCGAGAACAAGTTGTTGGATGCAAACCAACACGGACTCGTAACTGAACGATCTTGTCCATCCACGTATTGTTTTCTGGATAAAACAACCCAATGTTTGAACGGAAGCAGACCCATGGAAGTATGCTGCTTGAAATTCAGCAGAACACCTGACTGGGTTATTCACCGACTGCAATTACTGAAACCGGAGCATTACCCGATAGCACCGACCACCATTCGATGGGTGGCGGATTTGCTCTGTAACAGGGCGTTCAAAGTCAACGTCGTTGCACCCAGCTACAAAATAATATCCTGTATTCAGTGAAGTGCCACAAGGGTCGGTTCTGAGACCTGTACTCATTCTGATTCACGTAACTGAGCGGATCATATCCCTACAATCTCTCCGCGTTATATGTTTGTTGGTGATTTGAGGTGGGTCGGAAGTCTAAATCTAGATGCTATCCAATCTGATTCACTATAGCTATCAGATTTGTCAGCAAAATGGGACTTAGCCCCTCAATCCACAAAATATCTACATCTGGTCAAATACGGTAGCAGTTCCACTCGAATACAGCCTCGTACCTCAAGCGGACTGAGTACGCTAACGCAGGTTGCTGGAACTAGAGACCTCGGGGTTCTAATCCGGAGTGACTTTGAAACCACGTCACAGTGCGCTTTGGAGACGAAGAAGGCAAGAAGCCAGCTTTTTCAGCTCACAAGGACCATATGATCCAGAGAACCGGAAATAGTCATTGGGCTGTATAAAACGTTTGCCAGGCCTCATTTTGAGTATTGTATCGAGGCCTGAATTCCAAACCAGCTGAGGTTTTTTAACAAACGGGTACCAGAAATGGACTCCTCAAGCCATGCCAGTAGGCTGAGAACAACTTATTCTCATCTAAACGAAGAGAGTTTCGTGAAAACATGTTAGAAACTTTCAAGACCCTAGTGGGTCTCATTGGTGTGCCAGCTAGTACTCTTTCTAGCTCATGGAGATGCCTCAACTGAGAGGACACCATATGGTGATCCTAAAGCCGACAGTAAATGAGGGGGTCCGCGCTTCACTCTTCTTCCACAGAGTGACGACCGCGGTGAACAGGCTACCTCCGTACGTTCTCAAAGCTACAACGGCCGAAGTGTTCTAGCGTATGCTAGACCAGTATTGGAACTGAGCATTCCCTGATCTAAGTTAGATTTGGTGCGTGTTTGTAACTCTGTATATGCGCCGTACGTGTGCAACTATGTTGTATGTAGCTGTATCTGGTTGAAGGCAGCTGTTGTAGCCATGTGTGTAAAATTTCACAATATATTGTTCATCTATTCATATTTAGGTATGAAATGATGCTCTGGCCTCCCATTCTATTTAATCCTGCGTAAGTAATATCAAGCATAGCTTGAAGAGACGATTTGCAACTCAGCCATCATTTGTGCGGATACACAGGAGATAGACTGTATCTTTATTCTACACCCGGTCGTGAACAGCTAGAACCTTGTCCTATACATTTGCATCTTCACTCTGGAATACCGAACCATCATTTTTCCCTTCTGTTTAACAGTACCTCGGTTTCAGTCCACGTTCAATGCCGTCATCCACGGGAGACATTTTCTCATCCTGCCCTTATTTCCTGATAGCACATGACGGTCTCGGGATACGAATAGGGAGTTAATAACGTCGAAACAACACGCAATCTCAGGTTAAAAAACAAAAGCAAATAAAAGACAGCAGGGCAAGCACATGTTACTATTCCGGAAGCTGCATAGGTGGCTCTACCAGATTATGCAGTGAGAGATGTGACCTGTGGAATCCTAGTAACTCTTATTGACCGGTAATTTGAGTCGGATTATCTCAGTATTAGTTAGTCCTTGTGTCGCCATTAAGTATTCGGGGGATCCAAATGCATAGAGATATCCATAAACATGTCCCTCGCTTTCAAATTATCCGTTTATCCTGAAAGAGCAGTAAAGCGTCATGCACATGTGCACTTTGCAAACCACCATTTCAGAGTGCTGGCAGAACATTAACGCTTCTTCTAATATGATGCGATTAGTGTTACAGAGTGTCGCATTCACTTGAGTGTAACATATACAGTTGAAGTACCAAACACATTACTGTATCTGTGAAGATAAGTGTGATCACATGCATGACCATCTCTGCACGGCTTTTCTCATTTTAGTAACCGGCTCCCACGCAGTGTTTCTCGTTTTCCCGTTTTCTCGTATTTCTCTCCCTGTTCCTCGTATAAAAGCCTGACACTTGTAGTGGACTAGCCAATCAAATGATAAACGTGACCAAAATATTGCGACATCAGAAAGAAGTTGCATTGGTAGCGGAGAGGTAGAAAAATTATGCCTACAAATAAAGTGGAAGATGCATAAATAAAAATGGAACGACTCACCGACAACTCAAAGACATTCGAAGTGAACAGGCCATAACACAGTAGAAGGACGGAACCAGAGAGTAGGTTCGGACAACAGCCGATAGATAATTCCACGCGCGGCGTTGAATGGCGAGCGTCTAGCGGCGGCAGATCAGTGGATACGCGCAGCTAAAATATTTCACTGAGCCATTACTTCACCGGCTCAAAAATACATACAGGTAAAGAAGACAGAGACAGCGCGCCAACTCCCATATGTCGGCCACAAAATTGAGAACATGGTGGTGATGCTTTCAAAAATACGCACAAATGGAGTTGTCAGAACGGTATATTCAAACATCTACGAAAATGACTCTTGTAATATAACCACGATCTGTGTTGAAGTTTATCCGCGGGAAGAGGGATATTTGTTTTAATGCTCAAACGATTTTTATCAAGGACGAAAAAGTTTAACAATGTAGAAATTGTTGCACATGCAATTCAAACTTTCCGCTAATGCTCTCTCTCTTGTTATCCATTTCGGGTCGCCCACCTACGTATTACTCGGCGTGCTCCACACGACATGAACGTCCCTAGAACTGTGACATTTGATCCCCACTGGACTTACTTGTTTGGAACGATTAAAAAATGCGTTGTTATTGGAACTTTGATTTCGTGTTGCCATTGGCGTTGTGCGGATCGCCGCCTCCTCTCTTTATCGCCGAAACACTGGTTGTGATTGTTCTTCACGTCTTTTCTCCGGTTTTGGATTGCGTCGGGACTGTCTGCGATTGCTGTCCTGTGTATACATTTTTCGTCCGGTTGAAATAGGTTACAGAGGTGGGATGAATACGTAACCGGAATTCATTCCGCCTTTGTTATCTACGGATTACACCATCGAAATGAACGAGCTATGCTGCGAGGTTGAACCATCACCACGCCAATCCCCGTTTCACAATAACGATGACGACTCCGAATACTGGGCGAGTTAAGTCAAAGTGTACTTATCAGCAGTGAACTAGAAGCTTCACAGCCTTTATATCCCTAGTTTTTTGGTAGATGCAGTTGTTAAGCAATTTCGTGCCTCTGGTGTGGCCCGAGATGCCCCACCCGAAGTTATATGGGAAACCGTACAAGCACACTTCGGACGCACGGAATCAGCGCCTGTTCATCGCGAAAGGTCCCAAGTCAGGCGCCGCCAACCGTCGAAATCGGTGGATTCTGTCCCTAGTGACCTGTGGGAACTGGCTCTGGGAGCGTTTCCACAATCATCTCCGGAGTGTGTTTTGCCACCAGAAAAATCCCACAACCAAGTTCCCCAGCGAGTAATTGCGTCTACTCTTAGAGGTTTGGTTCCCGCGCGCAGAATTGTGGACGCAATCCACCTCTGGTAGCGGGCCGAGTAACACGAGGCAGGTCACTTTTGTCGTATGCATCTATAACTTCTGTTATCTGTCTCGCCAATGTTGACGTAGATAAGCCACTAACTGTGAACGGTAGATTGGATAATGAGGCTACCTGCTATTCGATTGATACTGGTACCTCGTGTTCTGTCTTAAACTCGGCCGTGGTAGCCCAATTAAATTGTAAAATAGTCCAGCCTGAGTACCGCCATCATATATTAACGGCAAACGGCACCACCTTACGAACGGGCTCGTAAGTAGTGGCCAATGTACAGTTGGCTAGTTTAACCACTCGGTATCAGTTTGCAGTAATCAGCCACCTGCCATGGAGCGCAGTTTTAGGAATGGATTTTTTTACGACGGTACTGCAATAGAATCGACCCATCCTCACGGACAATCCGTTTTCGTTACAATGCCAATAATATCCGAGTGGAAGGCAAGCCTCAAACAGTAAACGTGCTCTTGACAACCTAAACGGACTGGAATAGATTTTGATACAACCATTACTTACTAGGACGACTTTGCCCTATACTGAAAGACTCATGCTGGCAAGCCATTTACGCAGCTTTCCCGACGTGTTCCAGTACGTCAGTGAGGAATCTGGGCGGACTGGACTTGTACAACAGGAAAGCGATACAAGTAATCACCAACCTCTTCGTCAACTTGCCAAAAGCATTCCTGTTCACTATCAGTCACAACTGAATACCATGATTCAAGACATGCTTAACAAGAGAGTTATACGCCCATCGACTTCCCCATGGGCATCTCCCATCGTATTGGTTAAAAAGAAGGACGGGAGCTTACGGTTATGCGTTGACTACAGGCGCCCCAATGCTATCATAGAAAGAGAGTCATTTCCTCTGCCACGCATAGATACCACACTCGATGCTTTACATAGCGCGAGGTGGTTTTCCACGCTTGATCTATCTTCGGCGTACTGGCAGGTTGAAGTCCTTCCCGCAGATCGTCAAAAGACGGCATTTATCATTCCATCCGGGTTGTATGAATTTGAAACAATGCTGTTCGGCTTAGCTAACGGGCTTGCTACTTTTCACCGAATAATGCAGACAGTGTTGCAAGATTTAGCACCAAGCCTATGTTTAATCAACCTCGACGACATTATTGCTTACAATAGAACAGCACGATTCCGGACTGGAGAATGTATTCGAACGTCTCCGAATGGCGGGCCTGAAACTGAGGCCTACAGAATGCGTGCTCTTAAAGCAAGAAGCATCATTCTCAGGCCATCTAATCACACCCGCAGAAGTAAAATCCGATGACACGAAGTTCAAACACGTTGTTGATTGGCCACTTCCACAATCAGTAAGTGGAGTACGCAGTTTTGTGGAACCAACTTCGTATTATGGGGAATTGTTCCATATTTTGCGGATATAGCATTCCCGTTGCATCAACTTACGGAGAAAGGCAAGAAATCCGGAAATAGTCATTGGGCTGTATAAAACGTTTGCCAGGCCTCATTTTGAGTATTGTATCGAGGCCTGAATTCCAAACCAGCTGAGGTTTTTTAACAAACGGGTACCAGAAATGGACTCCTCAAGCCATGCCAGTAGGCTGAGAACAACTTATTCTCACCTAAACGAAGAGAGTTTCGTGAAAACATGTTAGAAACTTTCAAGACCCTAGTGGGTCTCATTGGTGTGCCAGCTAGTACTCTTTCTAGCTCATGGAGATGCCTCAACTGAGAGGACACCATATGGTGATCCTAAAGCCGACAGTAAATGAGGGGGTCCGCGCTTCACTCTTCTTCCACAGAGTGACGACCGCGGTGAACAGGCTACCTCCGTACGTTCTCAAAGCTACAACGGCCGAAGTGTTCTAGCGTATGCTAGACCAGTATTGGAACTGAGCATTCCCTGATCTAAGTTAGATTTGGTGCGTGTTTGTAACTCTGTATATGCGCCGTACGTGTGCAACTATGTTGTATGTAGCTGTATCTGGTTGAAGGCAGCTGTTGTAGCCATGTGTGTAAAATTTCACAATATATTGTTCATCTATTCATATTTAGGTATGAAATGATGCTCTGGCCTCCCATTCTATTTAATCCTGCGTAAGTAATATCAAGCATAGCTTGAAGAGACGATTTGCAACTCAGCCATCATTTGTGCGGATACACAGGAGATAGACTGTATCTTTATTCTACACCCGGTCGTGAACAGCTAGAACCTTGTCCTATACATTTGCATCTTCACTCTGGAATACCGAACCATCATTTTTCCCTTCTGTTTAACAGTACCTCGGTTTCAGTCCACGTTCAATGCCGTCATCCACGGGAGACATTTTCTCATCCTGCCCTTATTTCCTGATAGCACATGACGGTCTCGGGATACGAATAGGGAGTTAATAACGTCGAAACAACACGCAATCTCAGGTTAAAAAACAAAAGCAAATAAAAGACAGCAGGGCAAGCACATGTTACTATTCCGGAAGCTGCATAGGTGGCTCTACCAGATTATGCAGTGAGAGATGTGACCTGTGGAATCCTAGTAACTCTTATTGACCGGTAATTTGAGTCGGATTATCTCAGTATTAGTTAGTCCTTGTGTCGCCATTAAGTATTCGGGGGATCCAAATGCATAGAGATATCCATAAACATGTCCCTCGCTTTCAAATTATCCGTTTATCCTGAAAGAGCAGTAAAGCGTCATGCACATGTGCACTTTGCAAACCACCATTTCAGAGTGCTGGCAGAACATTAACGCTTCTTCTAATATGATGCGATTAGTGTTACAGAGTGTCGCATTCACTTGAGTGTAACATATACAGTTGAAGTACCAAACACATTACTGTATCTGTGAAGATAAGTGTGATCACATGCATGACCATCTCTGCACGGCTTTTCTCATTTTAGTAACCGGCTCCCACGCAGTGTTTCTCGTTTTCCCGTTTTCTCGTATTTCTCTCCCTGTTCCTCGTATAAAAGCCTGACACTTGTAGTGGACTAGCCAATCAAATGATAAACGTGACCAAAATATTGCGACATCAGAAAGAAGTTGCATTGGTAGCGGAGAGGTAGAAAAATTATGCCTACAAATGAAGTGGAAGATGCATAAATAAAAATGGAACGACTCACCGACAACTCAAAGACATTAGAAGTGAACAGGCCATAACACAGTAGAAGGACGGAACCAGAGAGTAGGTTCGGACAACAGCCGATAGATAATTCCACGCGCGGCGTTGAATGGCGAGCGTCTAGCGGCGGCAGATCAGTGGATACGCGCAGCTAAAATATTTCACTGAGCCATTACTTCACCGGCTCAAAAATACATACAGGTAAAGAAGACAGAGACAGCGCGCCAACTCCCATATGTCGGCCACAAAATTGAGAACATGGTGGTGATGCTTTCAAAAATACGCACAAATGGAGTTGTCAGAACGGTATATTCAAACATCTACGAAAATGACTCTTGTAATATAACCACGATCTGTGTTGAAGTTTATCCGCGGGAAGAGGGATATTTGTTTTAATGCTCAAACGATTTTTATCAAGGACGAAAAAGTTTAACAATGTAGAAATTGTTGCACATGCAATTCAAACTTTCCGCTAATGCTCTCTCTCTTGTTATCCATTTCGGGTCGCCCACCTACGTATTACTCGGCGTGCTCCACACGACATGAACGTCCCTAGAACTGTGACATTTGATCCCCACTGGACTTACTTGTTTGGAACGATTAAAAAATGCGTTGTTATTGGAACTTTGATTTCGTGTTGCCATTGGCGTTGTGCGGATCGCCGCCTCCTCTCTTTATCGCCGAAACACTGGTTGTGATTGTTCTTCACGTCTTTTCTCCGGTTTTGGATTGCGTCGGGACTGTCTGCGATTGCTGTCCTGTGTATACATTTTTCGTACGGTTACAATAGGTTGACGAGATAGCTGAAGTTGTGCGATCTGGTATATAGAGGGAATTGATAACCGATGATTATTAATCATGCACCGTATAAGTTTCAGACCAACTGGGTACCGCCAGTTGGTAGGTTTGGGTGTTTATTATCATCCAGACGTGCGACTGGAAACCACCGAAATTTGGAGGCGGTGTGGGTAATTAGATAAGGCTGCAGCTGATGAATTCTAACCATAATACGGGCGAAAGCCAGTGTGCTCCGCTTAGAGTAGATACTACTCACTGTAATCGGCGTAAGCTGCTTTGGCCTCAAGGTTACAAACAAATCGGCAAATTCGTTCAGTTACATGACCACCGAGGAGGTGGAATTTTATGTTTCCCGAAAAGCAAAGGAGTCCAACGAGAAGTGAAGTACTGTTCGGCAAGAAACCATCCGGATTGACCTGTTCGGCGGTCAGTCTTCGTGCACTCTATAGTCACAATATCACGACCTGTGGTTGGACACTGACGTCTACGCTCGACGGTCAACCGATGTGCACCCTAGAGTCACAATGTCACGAACCTACAGTCACGACGTGAAAACGATACTGAAATGTCGGAATACGTTTATTATATGTATATGTCATCATTATCTGGAATATTCCGTCAGAACCCAGGAAGCCTGCTGGCTTTCGGTTCCGCTTCAGTAGAGTTCCTCCTCTTGCTGTGTATGCTGGTCTGCAGTTAAACCGTATGTAACATGTTGGGAAGGGTATCACTTAAGGTTGCCAGTGACGTCTGTGTAGTCATTTGCCAATACTTTCACATGGACCCGGTTGAACCTTCAAAATGAATGGACAAAGATGATCACTCACTCTTCAGATTTGCTGCAAGTAGCTATGCGATGAAACAAACATCGGCTTCTGAAGGAATTCGTCTGGATTGTGATTATAAGGTTTATCACACCAACTTACATGTTTCCTCACAACATCCTGAACAAGGAAGTAACATAACATAATGTCGCACCCAAGGACCACTCGTGCTGCTCGCATTTATGCCACCATTTTATCCATCACAAAGATTTTGACACGCATTTGTCTACCATCACCTCCCAGAATGTTTCAATCAAATGACGCATGGTTAAGTACTTCTCACTTCATACATAGGCGTACATCACTGGTCGTCCATGACCCCTACCGTCTGTGACGAGGAACTGACACAGCTTCGGGCTACAGTGGCGAATGTGGGGCGATGGAGGACCTACTTGTAGTGATTGGTCCCATGAGTGGCATCGACTTTTACCACATCAGAGAACCGTCTGAATAACTGCACTTGCTCTCTACGTGCGAAACATATGTGCGTGTACCTATTGTTGTCATCTCTGATGACACGCAGCACGCCGTTTTTCTCTACATAAGACGCGGGATTTGTGACAGATTTTCCACTACCTTAGTGCACACTAGCCCACTTACTTATCACTGGCAGTTTCAACCGATGACGGATGTTGCAAATATCCATGGTAGTTACATACCTGCCATAAACATCCGCAGCATGGTGTTTCAACTCGGCAATTGGCGTGTTGGACTCGAAAAGATGCCTTGAGTCGTTCACTTAATTGTCTGTGAACCGACGAATCCTTAGGTGTGCATTGTACAGCAAGGCAGTAAGATCGTGGTTGTGCTCTAACGTGAAAGAGCTAACAACCAACCCGATATTTGTCCTAACCACGTTGGAAAGTGACCGGCAGCATGTATCGCGGGAACTGTGCAATGGGAATTATGTGAACTTAACTCACTAAACACGTTGTACTCCACGGCTTTCGCTCTTACGTCACTTGTGTTCTATACAGCGGAACGCCGTCTACCACGTAAACCCAACGGAAATCACACTCACATGACCATATTCCATGCCTTCACTGTCTGATTTCTTGCATGAATCAAGCGCATACAGAGCACCGTGATCCTTCGGGTACCTATCTAAGCAACTTTTAAACTCGCTGAGTCTAACAAATTCGCAACCCTCAAAGACACCTTTAAAGACCTGTAAATAATCCATAATCTAAAATGGAATATAAGATAACATCGGCCAAATATTGATCACAAGCGAAAAAAATTCCTCACAAGATATTACGTTTATACCGTCACAACACCCACCATCGCTAATTTCGATCTCGGCGCCATAATGGGGACAAACCGATTCACGATCGACTAAAACAAAACTTTTCAACTCTCGTGATGCTCTCTGTCATAGAAATCGAAGACTTCCACATTTCTGGGCGATGCCACGGAAGTATCATCCGGTGTTCAAAGATTTCTCATTTTATCGACGTCTGACAACAGAGTGCACTTCCTGCGGGTAATTTCCATCATGAAATTTGGACACTACATACTGTGCTTCTAGATTACGGGTACCAGGTAGATGAGGTATGATGATGGGTCCCCACAATTGATTCACGAGAGAGGTTGCCTATTAACACAAGAATTTGGACCATAAGGCAACCAGCCGCCACGTTCTGTGAACTTAATTTAACCGAACTTAACTAATAAATTTGTTTTAATACGTTAAAAACGTAGTAGCCGTAATTGTTATTTAATCGATCGGCTGACAATCCCGTACTTCACAGTTTAGGATCCAATCATTGCTTTCACTGCGCATATCCTACTGTCAGGAGCAATGGAATTCGATAAGTTTCCGAAGTACAGTATTATAGAAAAAATGAGTGACAATTCCACAACTTCCGTCTTCAAAGCCATCAGAATAAGTGACGAACTACCAGTGGTTTTGAAAGTGTTTGATACCAAAAGAATGAATGAAAATATGACTTACGCACACTATTTTGAAGAAGATGGGGTCGTTCTTCCTGTTCCGAAGGAGTTTCTTTTCCTTGGAAAAGTACAGCATATTGATGGATGTGTAAAGATGCTGGATATCATAAATGATTCCTCAAATGGTAAATGGATATTAGTACTGGAGGATCTTGAAGAAAACGGATATATCAATCTGGCTAAAGAACTCACGAACTCGGGCAAGTCGATTTCTATGTCTGCCGTCTCTTGGATCATTAAGGAAGTCATCGATGTTCTTCTTGATATACATTCTGTCGGAATTTTACATTGCGACTTAAAGCCAGATAATATATTCGTGGATTTCAAATCCGGAAAAGTTAAACTGATCGATTTCAACCTGTCGCAAGAGTTGGAACAAAATCATATTGGAGTCATTCCTGGATGCACTCCGGATTATGCTCCGCCTGAGGTGCTTATCCAACGTAGGCCTTGGACAGAGGCAGGTGAAGTTTGGTCTCTCGGATGCACTGCGTTTGTACTTTTATGTCGACGTTTTCCATTTGAAAATCCTTATCTGGCGGCATTCTCAAGTCCGGTATATCCCCGTTGTGCTCTAGAAACCAGTGAAAACCTGTCTCCTGGAACAAACACTAATGTGTTGTTCTCTATGTCGAAACGTCCAGCCTTCCGCGGTTTCGGACAAAATGCGCTGGACATTAACGACGACATAAGGTTGTCACCCAAAGCTAAGGATTTTCTCCTGTTGTGTTTAACACGTCAACCTGACTTACGCCCAACATTGGGGACGCTCTTGCAACATGCATTTCTGAATCGTACGGGACAAGATTCATTGAAATCATCAGGTTCTGCATCTTTTACGCACCGTTCTGCAATAATGGTAAAGTAGCCGCTATTGGATTGTTCAAAAGCCCAAATTATCGAGAATAGTTACGCAAGTCAGAGGATTATGCAAACTGAAAATGTACTTTCCTTTTCTTTCAGTGTGCAATAATTTTGGATAACACCATTTGTTGAAGAATCTTATGTGCGTTTCCTCATTTGGTTTTGCTCTAGAACTTTTTCAGTAAGAGTTTCTCAAAATCGTTCATATGGATGAGAGCATAAAGTATGTAGATTCCTAAAAAGCCGCGCACGTGAATAGGCTAACACAGTTAACGACTAGATGAACGCGCTTCCGAAGGGTTGTGCGACCCTTTTTCGCCAACTTCATTTGTAGCTTTTCCCGAAATACAGTTGTTTAACTACAAAATGTGACCGCATGTTGAATCTGGCAGGACGGTCTTGATATCGGATTGAGCAGATTAAACGTTTTGTCCTAGGTTTATCTTGGGAAGCTAGCAACATTTATGGGAAGAAAACAGGGCACAACCTAAACTAACGCCAACTTGGTGGCACTCAGAGCAATACTCGTCGAAACTCCCAGTACTCATAGTAATCTCCGGAGTGATAGGTTTTATTATCTTGAACTCCAACAGTGAATGGCGATAGTGACTGAAGTGTTACCTACTGCGCGTTATCTGTGATCTGCACGCCTAGAGGTTGTCGCACCAAGTCTGTATTAGTGTTCTACTGAGGTTCGCGTAAGCTCTCGAGCTACGGTTCTGGAATCCGTTAAATCTTTGGCAGTCGTAATGCGTCGCATTTTACCTGCTCTAATTAATGTTTGACATTCTCTTCAAGTGCATTTTTAGTAGCAGTTAACTTGAGTGCCCGCTTTCCTCATCAATCTAAACTAGACGGCGTGATAACCATTTTAACTTCCAGTTAAATGTAATGGTGATGAGCGAATCCTCTATAGTGACCAAAGGGGGAACACTGAATGCAATTACCGGTGTCCCCTTAAAGCTCGTGTGCTCTTTCTTACATTGAGTGTGATAGATTTTGCTCATGACGAAGTGAGCATACGTCGACAGGTAAACTAAACCGTTCAGATATGAAGTGGGTAAATGTATGAAGCGAGCATTAAGAACTTCGAAACGTCTACGTGCGTTAGCATTCTACCCTGTTGAAACTATGTAAGATAAATAACCCACCCACAAAAGTTTTTATTTGTGTTAAACAGAACAAGTGGTTCCGCAATCAAAACAGTTGTTGGAGTACGAAATATATAGAAAATAGACGTGGCGGCTGTGCCGTTGAAATAAGCGATGCGTCAGGGTTTCCCGGTTGAAGTATTACATCATGAAAGATTTAAGAAAATCAGCTTAAGTGGATGACTGAGCGTGCTGTTGGTTAAATTCCGTGTGATTCTGTTGGGCTGATGCGATGGCCCACAAATTTATAAGCACTCAGAGTATGTGGTATGTAGCGGCATAGAATAAATCAACGACAACCATACTATAAGGGGCCACCGATGTTATGAATGCCTTCGCAGACAGAACAAAAACATGGATTTCACCGGCAACATCATTGAATCGTCTTTCTCGCTGTGTGTTTGGGATTGCCCTATCTTCTGCATCCAGCGACGCGATGAAAACCTGCTTCCATAGATCACTCCCCTACTGTCTTACTTTGCTTAAATCCTCCCAACGATATTTGTAATAATTAGTCCTCATATGCAATCTGTCATAAAAACAGTCTTCCAGCAAGTTTCCCCCAGTTTTCCAGTCTCCGATGTCCATCGCCTCTTGTAGAGTTCAGACGGGCTATGTCCGGTCAGTTACGAACAACACAACGAGAAGACAAGAAATGTATTGCCGACACGTAAAGTCGACGAGAGCGAGATGAAACGTTAGTACAGCAAAACGTCAAACGAGCAGGCACCGGAGCAGAACGTTTGAGTGCACGGGTGGCATGCCGGTAACCATACTCGTTCAAACAAACGTTTAAGCGCATACAAAATGTGGGGAGGAGAAAGAGTATAAATGCTAATTGTAATTTAAACGCAGTTAGCAATAAAAAATAGGGTCGCTACACTCCTGGTAAGACGTAGAAGGACATGATGTTCAGTTCTGTTTTGCTTTACTTGGTGTCGCGGAAACGTGGGGGGGGGTTCAGCGAAATTATAAGCAGCTTCGCTATACTTAACCGCCCTCGTCAGCTGTCCTGCAGAAAATGAGGTGATTATATGAGCAACACGGAAGCTTACTGACGGGTTTTTGAGAACGCTGGGAATAAGCAATTGATTAGCCAAGTGACCGCGTTATTCAGGCAGTGATGACTGGTTTGCGTACCCCTCGTATCAGCTGAGCGTTTACCACATCGGCCGTCGTATGCTGAGACCACCAACAGTTGGGTGAAATCACACGGTGGTTGCAAAATATGAAAGCCTTGGTTATTTCGTTGAATAAACTGTAATGGTAACTATCCTGAGTGAGTACCTCGTGACCATCGACATTATCATCTAGAAGTGCTACCTCAAATGACACCCTGTCGCAGTTGGTGGCGTACATGAATCCACAATGTCTCTAATACCTCCGTTCAGCTTTTCCTCTGGTCAGCATTGTAAAATACAGCGAGAACCTCTTTCCCGATGTTAGCAACTGAATTTTGCCTTCTGTAAATGCCTGCGTGAACTCTTACCTTTGACCAGGCTCCGAGATTGTCAATTTTGGATGAGATGCAAATTTTTGTATTGATGACCGACAGCAATGTATAATCCGGTGAACTCGGCTTACTCTGCTCTTTTCCTAGACTACTGATTTCAGCCTCACTCTCAGCATCAATGAAGAAACGTTTGGTAGCTGGAATGCTAATTCGACAAATCGGTAAACAGGCTTACCAGCAGGAGATGTTGCCCATTGTGACTGATAAAAAAATATTGTAATCCAACAGTCCTCTGAGTAACGTGTTGGTGTTTAAAAAAGAGTCGCCGCTTTTGTGAAGTTAGTCTCAAAAACGACGATGCTAATGAAAGACTTAGGACGACCCGGTACTATACCATTTTGCACATTTGTTTCCACTTTAGGCACAAGATTTTTCATTAGCTGCTGAAGCAAATCACTTTGGTACATTAGAATTTTCACGTTAGAATCTTGGACGTGACGGCAGGAAAGTAATTGGCCTAACTAACCGGAAGGGAGAACCAATCCTAACTAGAGCACTTCGCATTAGCTACTTTGGTCGAGGAAGTGGTTCAGGATATTCGAGGAACGTCAACGGCTTTGCTTAATGAGAACGGGGTTAGTAGTCGAGGCGGAGCACAGATCATTTGACCCTGTTCTTAATAATTCATCAAACTGTGGGCCGTATTGGTTCCTTTGACACGTAAAGGGTTGCGCGTGTTTAGGTACGTCTGTGGACCTCACATCCAATTGGAGTAAGCTTTGGGGTCGTGGTAGACTTCGAGCTGTAATGTGAGAGTGAACCCGTTTGTGAGAACATTTTCACCAGTTCTCTTGCATATATGGGTGGCGGACGCAATTATACTCGCATCAGTCCTGAAACACGAAGACGTATTATCGAGGCATTTGAAAGGGATGATGACTGGCTCACGGTTGCCTTTCTGAGCGGAGTAAAGTGTAATACCGCTTTCAAGTGGCTTCATGCAGATTGTATCAGTTATAAAGCTTAGCTCCGCAAGGGACACAGAAGCAAGGTTCTGAACGAAGTTCAGATTACGTTACTATCTCGTAACGGTAGAACTATTCATGTTCGCCATGGCCGAGGTCAGTCGGATTACACCGGTTTCGTTATTGTGTCATTCTGACGTTAGTGTTGGACTGGAGGTAATTTGGCAGCGAATAATAGAGAAGATCCACCACATGACTGGTTACAAGGATCACGGATGTTTTGGTTTTTCCACAGCTCAATAACACTCCGTGACCCCCAGTTTAGATTGGGAAAGAACCCTGTAAAACCTCCCACTGTCACTCTTTAAATGGTGCCCTGGCAACTCAGTCTAATGTTTGGTTGACCTCACCTGGAGTTGGCAACTGAACTCGACAATAATCAACCAACCGGACCTCAGGATCGGTCAGAACAGTGTTGGGCTGGCCGTATGCTCTTGGACCAAATGATAGACAAGGTGATTTCCGGCGTTCAGTTAGCGTAGGACCTATATTGCACTGTGCACTGTGGTAGTCCAAACATTTAGTCAAGACCAGTGTGCACCGACCCGATATTAAAAGGAGAATGGCTCTGACAATTGACTCGCTGCACCTCAATGTACATGCACACGAGTCTCGGTATCGACTGGGTTGCAGCGTCATCGAAGCAGTGGTCAACTACTGAAGAAAGACGACATATCACGAGGTGCTAACAGTGTATTTACTATTTTTCATTTGCCAACGTAAAACACTAGATTATCCAAAATATGCGAGTAGCTCAGTTGTTCTTAGGCGTTCAACCAAAAAGGAGAATCTGACGAAATCTAGGGACACTCATGGACCATTTGTTAGTTTGGTCCGGAATAACTTTCAAAAAGTAGGGAGTACAAAATCAATTTGTGGTTGCTCTGAATACAGCATTGCTCGATCACCGAAAATATGTGAGTTTACGGTTGTGACCCCATCGTTTCACTCCTCGTCGCCTGTATGCAGCGTCGTTCGGTATGCCCAACAAAGCTAGCGCAATCATACACGGTGAAATCGCACATAACAGAAATGACTACTCTTTCCAAGGCCCGCATTCCCCACTCCTGTTGACTGCACATCCTGAGGTTCTCCGTTTATTATTGTCTCATGGCGCACCTGTAGTTGCCTTTTGATTCTTACATTCGCCATGCTCCAGACATTCTCAGTTGGACTCAACATTATATAACTCCTCAGTAAACACACTTTCCAGATCAGTGTGTTGTCGCATATCAGCACAACGTCTGACATAGGTGAACTGATCTAGCGGGGTTCACAGCCAACTCACGCAATCACTGCTGCTGTATGCTCCCCTCCTCTTCGTATAGCTTACTATCTAGCCTGGTGTCATCTCCAATAGAAAGAAAATGACGGCCTTGGCTACTTGTTACAGAGACGCATGCTCTCGTTCCTTCTAATGAAAGTTCTATTCACCTCGTATAGAACAAATTAAAGTTTGTCTAATTTATCCAGCAAATAGTCTCCCAATTTGCGTAACACTCCGTCGGTCGATGTGCAAACAGTCGCCGTAATTCGAACTTCTTATTTGCGTTTATGCCAACGGGTACTTGACACAATCTTCTGAGAGTTAGGCACCGGCCGTCCAATTGTCGACTAATCGTTGTAGCCGATGACTCCCTCTCCAACCCAGCCTTGACGCGAAATCTCAACGATGGTTGTGTAAGCGTTGGGTCTACGAAAATCCATTTCACTAAAATATTGATCTCCAATTCTGCTAGAATCTTGTTATGTACTTTGTGAGGCTGAGCTTAATAACTGATACAATCTACATGAAGCCACTTGTAAGCGGTATTACACTTGACCCTGTTCAGGAAGCCAACCTGTTGGAACTGACCGAACAGAATAATACCTAGTCAGAATTCACTATCGGAAACCGATCGACAGTGGAAAACAAAGACTCAGCGCGTTGACCCCGTGTATTATTATCGACCTTGGAAAATAGAGCTTACAGAGAGACGCGTCAAGCTAGAGAGGGACAGAGCGAGTTGTGTGGTTAGCCCCGGGACGGATGTTACAAACTGGATAGCTTGACTAAAACAAAAGTAGGTGAAAAACCAAAATCATTGAAAAGGTACAGATAAATGCGACTATCAAAATATTTATTATAGTCGCTACAAACCGTGCACCAGTCATCACCCCTTTCGAATGCTCCGATCATACGTCTTCATGTTTCAGGACTGTAGCGACTATAATAAATAATATTTTGTTAGTCGCACTCATCTGTACCTTTTCGATGATTTTGGTTTTTCACCTGCTTTCATTTTAGTCAAGCTACCCATTTTGTAACATCCGGTCCGGGGCTTAAAACACAACTCGCTCTGTGCCTCGCTAGATTGACATGTCTCTCTGTACACTCTGTTTTCCAAGGTCAGTAATAATACATGAGGATCAACGCGCTGAGTCTTGGTTTTTCGGTTGTCGATAGTGATCACTGACTGGATTTTATTTTGTTGGATCAGTTCTAACAGGACTGATACGAGTGTACTTGCGTCCGCCACCCATGTATGCAAGAGAACTGGTGAAAAATGTTCTCACAAACGGGTTCACTCTCACATTACAGCTCGAAGTCTACCACGACCCCAAAGCTTACTCCAATTGGATGTGAGGTCCACAGACGTACCTAAACACGCGCAACCCTTTACGTGTCAAAGGAACCAATACGGCCCACAGTTTGATGAATTATTAAGAACAGGGTCAAATGATCTGTGCTCCGCCTCGACTACTAACCCCGTTCTCATTAAGCAAAGCCGTTGACGTTCCTCGAATATCCTGAACCACTTCCTCGACCAAAGTAGCTAATGCGAAGTGCTCTAGTTAGGATTGGTTCTCCCTTCCGGTTAGTTAGGCCAATTACTTTCCTGCCGTCACGTCCAAGATTCTAACGTGAAAATTCTAATGTACCAAAGTGATTTGCTTCAGCAGCTAATGAAAAATCTTGTGCCTAAAGTGGAAACAAATGTGCAAAATGGTAT
>QNGE01001507.1:138485-162502 GCA_008508345.1 Paragonimus westermani | reverse complement strand
GCAATATTCATACTTGAGTGTTGCAGAAATTTATACCGTGTCCATTGTATCCACAGATATGTGTATATATATGCATGCCACGTTATTAGTACGGCCCAACTCTACAAACATGCATGCACCTAAATCAACACAAACAATGAAACACATTTCATTTAAACCAGTAATAAGTATACCATTGTTATGTGACTCCGCCACAGTATAGGGCATCCTCGGCAGTTGACATCGTTGCTGAATTCATTCAGGCGTAAAAACCGAATGTTGACACACTGACTCATTACTGGAGCCTCAGTTGAGCAAACGACTATCCCCAAAACACGAAAAACAATGGTCAAATCTCAACTAGTTCTCAATCAATGGTGACAGTGGTTGCACCAGAAAATTGAATGCACGTACAGCACGCAAGAACGAATTCGTAACGGTAAATACAATTCATGAGAACAAACCTTGATGAGAGCAGCAACCTTCTTCCACTGTTCGCGAGATAAGTCCATTCCTGTTGGATTGTGTGCACAAGCATGCAGAATGATTATCGCTCTTTCTGGAGCATCGCTGATGTCCGTCAGCATTCCATCGAAGTCAACGTTATGATGTACCGGGTCCCAATAGCGATATTCTTTCACATTCAGACCGGTGAACTCAGCTATTCCTTTGTGATTAGCTGAAGAAGTTTGCCATTTGAGCCATAAGTACACTTACGCCAAGTGGGGTGAGATATGTATGCAGTCGTACATTTACACGAATTATGCAGAAACTGTAAGGCGAGAAATACTGCACCCGTTCCCCCTAGGGTTTGGCAGCTGTCCGCCTAGGAGATGATTAAAGTAAAGTAGTGAAACACTTTTTTATCAGCAATCAAAGGATTATTCTCCCCCAAAATTAGTTTAAGGCCACGCGTGCACATACTCTCCAAACCCGTGATTGGTAGGTACTCTTTGTTTAATTCATCGTTAGCGGCCATAGAGCGTTCGACAAATCTCACGCACGGTAGAACCCATGGTTTGTTCTCGTTCGAACGATACGCTAATAGGTGAATAGTAAATGGATTGTTACAAATTACCCCCGACTGTCAAGTTGACTTTGTTAGCGTCCTTATCACGTTGAAAGGCGTCCGAAAGACAAAATACCTCTATAGGGGGTGCTTCCTGAACCTCATCGAAAAAAGACCCCATGCAAGAGAAAAACAACGAGTAATAAGTGACTGCAACTGGTTTAGGCGCAGTAATAGACTTTCAGTTGAAGGCTATGCGCTAGTTCAGAAAAACAAACTGTGGGTTGTGTACGGGAATAGAAGACGACGGTTCCTGATGGTTCCATCATCTCAGACAAAGAATCCTGGCTATAGAGGAGTACTCACGCGTGTCAGACTTTTTTGGCCAATGGTAGGTTGGCCGGTGAGTAGAGGAAAATTTTTAATTCCGTGTCACTGTGATGTGATGAGGGAAGGCGGGTGGTCAGGTACAGAAGTCCGTTTAGAGCGCACTGGTCTTAATTTGTTTTATTCGCACCCAGATATACCAACAATGCGATCCAAGAGACCCCCATTTGAACGAGTAACCAATGAGAACTGGTTTGGTTAGTCTTACGGACCGAATATACATGGTGCCTAAGGCTTGACCGTTGCAAGATAGAAGCAGCGATACCCGAGCTCACTGTCTGTCTTCCCTGTTTTCCTGTGTACTCATTCTTACCAATTGGTTCAACCCACGTGTGAAGCCGCCGTCCTCTTATCCACTCGAATCAAGCCATCTTTTCCAAACGAACATACACCTAATCCTCGTTAAGGCGTAGACGAGAGCGTCCTGGGAGCCCATGCCAAGACTACTCCAATCTAGACTGTACACATCATTCACGCATCAACGCATTTTGTTTGTTACTGACATATACTGGAGTTCATGAACAACAAGTTAGGAAGTTTAAACGCTTCGGTAGTCTTTCCAAGTGGCAAATCGACCGGGCCATTGCCTGTTCATTCTAAAAGACTTGTGTGTACTAGAAGCCAACTGGTCATTGAGAGCTGTTAATGAAATGACTCTGACCATGGGTTATTTAATTTCGTCAGGGAGTTGAAATTGACACTTAGCGTTCGGGTGGTTACAAGGTTCCGGTTGGTTCAGATAGCCTCAGCGCTAAGTCCGATCATAACTCCCCGTTCCAGCGATATCACTGAAGTATGACCAGGGGCACCACTCGCAGAAGATGGTCATAAGACAACGTGTTCCTCGCATGACTTTTAGCACTCGGTAGAACTGGCACGGAAAGCGCAACTTTTTCACCGGACTGAACCTAAAAATCTGGTATTGGAATCCAATGGGTTGGCGTGGTATTCACCAGCTTTCCTCAGAAGCGTCGATGTTTTGTGGAAATGTTTAGTAGGTAGCCTCCGGGCCGTCAAATAGAAGGAATTTCTCCAAAATATGTTGAGTGGAAAGGTCGGGAGTTGCGGGCACGCACCAGAGTGGGCAGAGCATCCTAGAGCAAACTTATGATAGATAAAAGGGATTCCAAAGTTTGACGCCAGGTGAGTGAGCGAGAGACGGAGTAATCATAATCGCAAGGAGTATTTGCCTGGCGCACATGCTTAATCCACCACGTCACCATTAATCGAACGTCAAGTGGTTTCATGCGTAGGCCAGCTCCTGCTCCAAAGAGAAAATGAGAACAACAACTTCTTATACTGGGGAGACCATATCGACCGATGAAGGTATAACAGGCGCATTTGTTTCGGCGTCTCAAACCGTTTTGTGCCCCGTTAATACAATAAATAGTGGATTGGAATATCGTGCTCTGTGATGTCTTGCCAGTGGTATATTTGTTATGCAGCACGAAAATCTTAAGACAATTCGCCAACACTTTGACCTCGCTCCTTGCTCATGTTTCAGCTCTCATTAGCTGCGGACATGACGGCCTGTGATCCTGATCTACTCTGGTGTTTCACTTTAGCAGAAGTCGCTCATGCTTTGGGGACGTGTCATTAGAACTGGGAAGACAGAATGTCTACAGAAACCGGAACCTTTCGACTGCGGAACGTAAGTGTACATAAATCGAAAACGAAGTGCTGGTGATGGTTTTTGCTGTGAAACGCCTGAACACGTACATAGTCAGACGGAGGATGGTAGAACACACAATCCAGAAACCTCTAATAGCTATGGTGAAGAAGCCAGTGAATTCCGCTTTCCGACTTATAAAACGGGTGATGATCAGAATACAACTGTACGACTGTGAGCTAGTCTACCCGCTCGGAGACCAACTACACATCGCGGATACTCTCTTTTGTGCCTATATACTAGGTGCTGTGACGGAAGACTCTGGGTTCCAGACGATTGCATCAGTGCACAATAGGGTGGTACGGTGGACAAGGTGGTGGAGCTGAAGGGCGCGAGTGAGTAGGATCAATTACTTCAGAATCTGACTGGATTTATGATAGGAGGCTGGCCGCGGGATAAAAAGGATCTGTCGGAAGAACTGGTGGTATTTTTTAAAGGCCGCGATCAGTTTGCTCAGAAAGAAGTAATAATTTCGAAGGGAGAAGTGATAGTCACCCCGAAGTATTTGCAACAGAATTTCATTAGACGAGTCCATGTAGCCGGGGTGAACAGCTGTCTTCACATAGCAAAGAACATTTACGTTTGGCCAGGCATGTCCAGTAAGATAAAGGGGTATATAGTGAGAAGTGAACTTTGCAGAGGACACAATTCAAGGCAAGTAAAGGAAGTGGTGCTACTGAGAGAACTTTTCAGAAGACTCTGGCAACTGGTTGCGTTCGGTCAATTCAGCTTGCTTGCACGAAACAAACTGTTTTTCTTGTGCCAGCTGAGATTTTTCCACGGTTACTCCCACCCTGGAGTGCGTAATAGATATGATACTATAAATGCAAGACCACCGATGTGATTGGCGTTGTCAACAAAATTCCAACACATTGCACGTAGGCGATAATACGATTTTCACGATGTGCAAAAATTTTTCGACCTCTTTAGTCAACTTTCCGATCTGGTAAGTTTTTCAGAAGTTATCATGAGCTTGGCCAGGGAAGAAGCGATTGAGATTCGCCAGCTAGATTTCCACGAATTCTCTAATTTACTCACGCTGTTGTAACAAAAACTACCGGAGGACGGAATATCGTTCATGAATCTTTGGTGAATCCAAACATTTCTCGCTGACAGTTAGTGTGTGATAAGTGTTCTTAAAGCGATCTCTGACGAAAGTTCCCTATTAAGTGCCGTACCTCTGGGCTCCATTTTCGCCTTGCTGCTCTTTCTGGTATACATAAACGGTTTGTCTGACAACGTGGGCCAGCCCATGTTACCTGTACACAGATGATATAGCAATGGTAGTAAATAGTGAACTCAAACACCCATTAGAAGACGCCCTAAGAACGCAAGGGTGGACACCGAAGTGTGAATAGTTGCTGAACTTCCTAAAGAGCCAGACTCTCTAATGGGCTCTATCGGACATCTAGGCAACTAGCGAGCACACAAGTCCAGACGATCAAACTCTCAACCAAGCGGCATGCGGGAGATTTAACTGTTCAAATTGCTAATTCCTTTATCCCGTCTATGCAGTGTGCCGAGTCTGCAACTAAAGCACGTCAAACATTTGGTCGATCAAACTCCTCTATCGTTGAATCATGTTCTGCAGAGTTTGTTCCGGTAAACCCCGTCATCCTTCATCCCTCACTGGAATACCAAGCCTCGACTTAGTTTTTATTTTGCAAGAGCACATGGCCATTCTTAAGGAGTCAGAAACTTGCCTCACGCATGGCGTGCAGTATGTAGAGTCTGGAATGTTAAAGCTACCTGATATCGTTGAAGTTATTCTCATTTGAATGAATGAGAGTGGGAGATTTCATTAGTGCCTACATAATTACTCGCTACGTTGGTACAAGTTCTCAGGCTTGCTTGTTTATGAAAAGACGGAACCGAGGTTTGAGCAGGTATAAAGTTAGATTCAAGAAGAATATATCTAGGTTGTCTGTTCGTTTTAACCTCTGTCCACTCGAGCATTCTGCTGATGAACTGAGTTGATAGCAACGAATATCATGACCCCAAGCATAATTGCGTCCAGTAGTAGATTAGGCAAGCGTTTAGATAACGTGGCTCTTATTTTTACCAATTTTTTATACTAATTAACTCTTTCTGTTTGTAGTGGCCGGGATTCTTGCGTCCCACATTTCTTCATCACATCTCTCAATTCATCTCCTGAACGAAATACATGGACAGAAAACACATTATGGCTGATCTCCGGATGACATCAGGCAAGCCTCAGAACATCGACTAGTAAAAGCGTTCAGCGATTCAGCGACTGACACACGGGTTCGAAGGAGGTGCCCAAGGTATCCGCAGTAATATTTTGGTGTCTTTAACTTCTGCCTGGGTATTCCCGTTTGACTGACTTTGGTATGGGCCGCTTGTTCGTAGTTGAAACTGCAAATCATATGTGAACGCGTTGAATTCTGCACACACAGACCAAGGACCGTATTCCGAGAAAAAAAACATATCGGGTACGCGGGAGGAGTGGGCGAGCAGTCAACTATCGACTAAAACTCCGGTGATATTGCATAGCCAATCAATTTCAAAATAAAACAGAAAATAGTCCACAATGATCAGGCGATGTTTCATGCCGAGTGTGAATGTATCGCCCGAAAATAGTTGCCAGAGTCTTCTGAAAAGTTCTCTCAGTAGCACCACTTCCTTTACTTGCCTTGAATTGTGTCCTCTGCAAAGTTCACTTCTCACTATATACCCCTTTATCTTACTGGACATGCCTGGCCAAACGTAAATGTTCTTTGCTATGTGAAGACAGCTGTTCACCCCGGCTACATGGACTCGTCTAATGAAATTCTGTTGCAAATACTTCGGGGTGACTATCACTTCTCCCTTCGAAATTATTACTTCTTTCTGAGCAAACTGATCGCGGCCTTTAAAAAATACCACCAGTTCTTCCGACAGATCCTTTTTATCCCGCGGCCAGCCTCCTATCATAAATCCAGTCAGATTCTGAAGTAATTGATCCTACTCACTCGCGCCCTTCAGCTCCACCACCTTGTCCACCGTACCACCCTATTGTGCACTGATGCAATCGTCTGGAACCCAGAGTCTTCCGTCACAGCACCTAGTATATAGGCACAAAAGAGAGTATCCGCGATGTGTAGTTGGTCTCCGAGCGGGTAGACTAGCTCACAGTCGTACAGTTGTATTCTGATCATCACCCGTTTTATAAGTCGGAAAGCGGAATTCACTGGCTTCTTCACCATAGCTATTAGAGGTTTCTGGATTGTGTGTTCTACCATCCTCCGTCTGACTATGTACGTGTTCAGGCGTTTCACAGCAAAAACCATCACCAGCACTTCGTTTTCGATTTATGTACACTTACGTTCCGCAGTCGAAAGGTTCCGGTTTCTGTAGACATTCTGTCTTCCCAGTTCTAATGACACGTCCCCAAAGCATGAGCGACTTCTGCTAAAGTGAAACACCAGAGTAGATCAGGATCACAGGCCGTCATGTCCGCAGCTAATGAGAGCTGAAACATGAGCAAGGAGCGAGGTCAAAGTGTTGGCGAATTGTCTTAAGATTTTCGTGCTGCATAACAAATATACCACTGGCAAGACATCACAGAGCACGATATTCCAATCCACTATTTATTGTATTAACGGGGCACAAAACGGTTTGAGACGCCGAAACAAATGCGCCTGTTATACCTTCATCGGTCGATATGGTCTCCCCAGTATAAGAAGTTGTTGTTCTCATTTTCTCTTTGGAGCAGGAGCTGGCCTACGCATGAAACCACTTGACGTTCGATTAATGGTGACGTGGTGGATTAAGCATGTGCGCCAGGCAAATACTCCTTGCGATTATGATTACTCCGTCTCTCGCTCACTCACCTGGCGTCAAACTTTGGAATCCCTTTTATCTATCATAAGTTTGCTCTAGGATGCTCTGCCCACTCTGGTGCGTGCCCGCAACTCCCGACCTTTCCACTCAACATATTTTGGAGAAATTCCTTCTATTTGACGGCCCGGAGGCTACCTACTAAACATTTCCACAAAACATCGACGCTTCTGAGGAAAGCTGGTGAATACCACGCCAACCCATTGGATTCCAATACCAGATTTTTAGGTTCAGTCCGGTGAAAAAGTTGCGCTTTCCGTGCCAGTTCTACCGAGTGCTAAAAGTCATGCGAGGAACACGTTGTCTTATGACCATCTTCTGCGAGTGGTGCCCCTGGTCATACTTCAGTGATATCGCTGGAACGGGGAGTTATGATCGGACTTAGCGCTGAGGCTATCTGAACCAACCGGAACCTTGTAACCACCCGAACGCTAAGTGTCAATTTCAACTCCCTGACGAAATTAAATAACCCATGGTCAGAGTCATTTCATTAACAGCTCTCAATGACCAGTTGGCTTCTAGTACACACAAGTCTTTTAGAATGAACAGGCAATGGCCCGGTCGATTTGCCACTTGGAAAGACTACCGAAGCGTTTAAACTTCCTAACTTGTTGTTCATGAACTCCAGTATATGTCAGTAACAAACAAAATGCGTTGATGCGTGAATGATGTGTACAGTCTAGATTGGAGTAGTCTTGGCATGGGCTCCCAGGACGCTCTCGTCTACGCCTTAACGAGGATTAGGTGTATGTTCGTTTGGAAAAGATGGCTTGATTCGAGTGGATAAGAGGACGGCGGCTTCACACGTGGGTTGAACCAATTGGTAAGAATGAGTACACAGGAAAACAGGGAAGACAGACAGTGAGCTCGGGTATCGCTGCTTCTATCTTGCAACGGTCAAGCCTTAGGCACCATGTATATTCGGTCCGTAAGACTAACCAAACCAGTTCTCATTGGTTACTCGTTCAAATGGGGGTCTCTTGGATCGCATTGTTGGTATATCTGGGTGCGAATAAAACAAATTAAGACCAGTGCGCTCTAAACGGACTTCTGTACCTGACCACCCGCCTTCCCTCATCACATCACAGTGACACGGAATTAAAAATTTTCCTCTACTCACCGGCCAACCTACCATTGGCCAAAAAAGTCTGACACGCGTGAGTACTCCTCTATAGCCAGGATTCTTTGTCTGAGATGATGGAACCATCAGGAACCGTCGTCTTCTATTCCCGTACACAACCCACAGTTTGTTTTTCTGAACTAGCGCATAGCCTTCAACTGAAAGTCTATTACTGCGCCTAAACCAGTTGCAGTCACTTATTACTCGTTGTTTTTCTCTTGCATGGGGTCTTTTTTCGATGAGGTTCAGGAAGCACCCCCTATAGAGGTATTTTGTCTTTCGGACGCCTTTCAACGTGATAAGGACGCTAACAAAGTCAACTTGACAGTCGGGGGTAATTTGTAACAATCCATTTACTATTCACCTATTAGCGTATCGTTCGAACGAGAACAAACCATGGGTTCTACCGTGCGTGAGATTTGTCGAACGCTCTATGGCCGCTAACGATGAATTAAACAAAGAGTACCTACCAATCACGGGTTTGGAGAGTATGTGCACGCGTGGCCTTAAACTAATTTTGGGGGAGAATAATCCTTTGATTGCTGATAAAAAAGTGTTTCACTACTTTACTTTAATCATCTCCTAGGCGGACAGCTGCCAAACCCTAGGGGGAACGGGTGCAGTATTTCTCGCCTTACAGTTTCTGCATAATTCGTGTAAATGTACGACTGCATACATATCTCACCCCACTTGGCGTAAGTGTACTTATGGCTCAAATGGCAAACTTCTTCAGCTAATCACAAAGGAATAGCTGAGTTCACCGGTCTGAATGTGAAAGAATATCGCTATTGGGACCCGGTACATCATAACGTTGACTTCGATGGAATGCTGACGGACATCAGCGATGCTCCAGAAAGAGCGATAATCATTCTGCATGCTTGTGCACACAATCCAACAGGAATGGACTTATCTCGCGAACAGTGGAAGAAGGTTGCTGCTCTCATCAAGGTTTGTTCTCATGAATTGTATTTACCGTTACGAATTCGTTCTTGCGTGCTGTACGTGCATTCAATTTTCTGGTGCAACCACTGTCACCATTGATTGAGAACTAGTTGAGATTTGACCATTGTTTTTCGTGTTTTGGGGATAGTCGTTTGCTCAACTGAGGCTCCAGTAATGAGTCAGTGTGTCAACATTCGGTTTTTACGCCTGAATGAATTCAGCAACGATGTCAACTGCCGAGGATGCCCTATACTCTGGCGGAAACACATAACAATGGTATACTAATTACTGATTTAAGTGAAATGTGTTTCATTGTTTGTGTTGATTTAGGTGCAGGCATGTTTGTAGAGTTGGGCCGTACTAATAACGTGGCATTCATATATATACACATATCTGTGGATACAATTGACACGGTATAAATTTCTGCAACACTCAAGTATGAATATTGCGTGCCACCAGTAGCCATCAGTACTCTTGTCGTTAAGCTGTGTATTGAAGTAGGCATTTGAGCTCACAATGAAGGAACAGTTGGATTTGTCTTATTGCTTCTGACAGCACCAATTCCGGACGATAGTTCCAACAGCGCAGTGGGAAGACATACGTCGTGTGATATTAACTGGATTCTCATTTCGTACAATCTGAATGCACATATTGATACAACGTCATTTCAAGGGATATATAGCACAGGTCAAATCTTAACTACTTTTCCGATTCGCATGCGTATTGCAACCTGAGTTGTGAACAGTGCTTCGTGAAAGCCATTGCAGCAACTGAAAACAACATGGTGTGTGCAGATATCCAGATTGCACGGTCATACTGCCTAAATCTTTTTTCCTGGCTGTGGCTGTGACGTGAGGCATCTCACCTCAATGTTGACTAACCGTCACTCCGAACAACGTACCTAGGTCGGGCAACGTCAGGTGATGTTTCGCATCCACTTATTGGCATGATTAACTTGAGATAGGCATGGTGCATGTTTTCACCTCACCATGCGACTGTGTGACTAAAACCATCGAGTTAGACCATTTAACTCGCAGCTCACGCGCAAAAATCCTGTCCGTCAACAAAAATTTGTCATAGCATTCAGTATAAATATTTACTGATTGGACTAGATTAAGGGAGAAACCAGTCTTCCTGGTTACTGGACTCGGTTCAGAATGGTGGTACGAGGCATATGAGTATTCTAGGTAAAGTAACGTTACACAACCGCTGTTTAACCACAGGGCTGTGGTTTGTATTGGAGTTCTGGATGCTACGGGTGAGATCTAAGTGATCATTCTGGCTAGCCGTTAATTCGTTTCATGTTGATGCTGTTATAGAACTTTCCCATTGTTAAACTATATTCCCTACTAACCACTTTTGTAGCAGCTTCCAAGAGAGCGGCACTGTATTGTATTACACTACGATAGCTGTTTGGTATGCTTGAAAAGTGCCCAGTGAACAACGAAAAGACAAAGATGACCTTTATGGGTGACCATTCAGATCACCAGCATAATTTCTCTATATTTATTTATGATATGCTGCAAATGAAGGCTTACGGTAGCGACTCAAAGGACCTAACAAGATTTAAATATTCATCATCATCATCATCATAGACAGCAATACATCAGTGGTTAACACTAGTGCTTAACTGTCACACAACCATGAAGAAACAGCAAACCCTATGTAGAAAGACCGAGAAGGAAAAAGAAGGGGACGGGAAGGGACGTAACTACTGAAAAAGACTACGTCCCTATTCAAACATTCAGCATCAAGGTGCCTACACCTTGCAAACAACACAACCGAGCTGCAAGTGAGAGAAGTACTGCAAAATGATCACGAGTTCGTTGTTCACAGTCCGTTGTTTTGGTCTAGAGCTAATGTCTATCCGCAAAAAACTTTTCTAGGTTTTACGACGCTTAACCTGATTACTTCCTCTAAATATGTTCAGTTTCTACAACCCTTTCTGCAGCCACGTTACTAACGAACGGTTGGGACATCGTCGTGACTTGTACGGTAACTAAGTACTTAGTGCATATCTAGTGGTCTTTTCTGACTATCTTTCAACATTGGCGTCACAAACTCGCTTCACCCTAAGTACTTAAGAACTTCAATTTGCCGACACTGTTTTAGTTTTGTTTTTCACCCAATGCGTGTAAAGAGAAGTTTCGAGGATGCCCAGGCTGCTCTGCGAACCATAGGTAACCGCGCTTTCCGGGCAAAACGGTGCGACCCGCTGGACAGGAAAAAGAGATCAGGCGTCTTACAGTTGACGAGACTATTAGACTTCCAGTGACGTCTTTGATTTACCGTTGGATTCTACAGTTTGTTGATCAATCGGAACGGTTTAATCGTCCGAACAACAGTAAGACACAGTTATGCCAGTCAGTCCTTACACGACAGACCTGATCATACCAAATTCCTGCCGTGTGCGCTTTTAACAGAAGTAACCCGTCGCCTGAATCGATCTGAAGGGTCTCTCAGTGTTGCAAGTTGTCGATGTGATACTGATATGAGCTATGCTTTTTTGGCAACTTACGCCACATCCGTTCGCCTGTGTGATCAGACGAATATGCGTCAATCCATTCGAGCGTACACCTCATACACCTCTCTATTTTGTATGGCCTCACAGCTTAATTAAAATCTTTGACCTCATACCGTTTCACCTTGGTTCGGAGCTCTTCAAACACCCCGTTACACTAAGCGGTCTCAGTACTCAGTGAATGGAAGTGATCAAGCACTTCACGACTTTGTTGCAAAGACCTTTCCTGTTCAATGCATTAATTTATTGTTTTTAATTTTTATTTGTTCCCATTATATTGGGGATGACACTCCTCGTTTATTCTTGCTGGCTATTCTTAACAATGTTAGTGAAGCATTCGACAGTCGGCGTGTTTCAACAGATTCATTTTGGTTAGCTTGGTAAAAGTTACTTAGTCTTTAATCAAATAGAATTTGTCACTAGCACTTCAAGGACCTGTCAGCAACTTACGAGTTGTCAACGAATCCCAATGGAATACAGTAATAACCGGTTTACTTTTAAAAGGTCTAACACGAGGTGCCTCGGACACTGATATGAAGTCCGTTTTTTTAACGCAGCTGTGTGCGTGGCAGCATTCCACTATCGCGAAACTTGACCACTTCACCTCACTGATTTTCGTAAGATCTCTTTTGGCAAGCACTGTCCGTCGGACATTGCCCGTGTGCGGTAATAGCACCACTTGGAAAGTGATAAGTTTCGGTGGCGTTTTTTGGAAAGAAGTGGCCTCTCTATAGAAACTAGCCCTATTCCGTAGGCTAAAGTGGTTTTCACACGTCGTACACACGCTTGAAGACGCTTACCTTATTGCGTCTTGTCTGTGCCCTGTGGGTCTGGTTAGAGAAGTTAACACTGTGGATGACCCATGCTTGGGCGTAGAGATGTGTACGTTTTGATCTGAAGTTTGTTCCCCCGGCTCTCCTCAATTGAGCTCCAAAAGATACGGATCATCGCCAACTGTAAGCATTGGTGGATATAAACGTACGCTAATTTCAATGGCATAATTGCTGCGACTGTTATCGTGGTGTTCTTTGTTTACCCATATACTTACTTCTGTGTAAAAAAGACGGTCCATCACATACTTTCAAGACAAACAACAAAATGGGCCAAAAACTTGGCGGGCAGAAAGTTTTCCTTTTTTCTTTCTGCCATCTCTGTAAAGGTTCTTTTTCGCCTGCCAATTGTATCACCTGAGACGATTTTGTGATTTTGCTTTGGCACTCAGTCCGTTTCCAGACCTGTATGCAATGGTCAGGTGTATTCCGGTGTACAAACTTGGGGATAACCTATAGCTTAACGATACTTTTCTCATTGCCCAATCTTGTCAAAACATACAACCATTGTAGCTTGGCAAAATGCGATGCGGCCTACTTTTATTATTTCAATCCAGCACTTAGCACATCCATTGTGCGCACTTCCCCGAAATGTTCTTCATTTATGTACACACGTACTCCTCCCGGCCAGCTTTGAACTAATCATCAGTTATGCCTCCAAATTGTACACCTTGGCACCTTTGTATGCTTCACCAGCTTATAAGCACTGTAGTGTTTCTACAGGGCTGAAATAAGGACTGGAGACGGTACAATACAAAAAATCGGTGAACAAAGTATCCACATCCGTGTAATGTAAGATGTATAGGTTTGATCGCTGTCTTGTCAAAAATTCACTGCTTCCTGCTGATCTAAAAAATATGCTGTTTGACAATAAATGTTCTGGCATCTGAACTCACGAGTGTGCATCCTTGTCACAACATACTGTGGCTAATTACCTCAATGTGAAAATCTAAAATTGACCGATACAATTAGCGGACGTCCACCGTCAGTGTCAGCTAGAACACTTTCTGCATCTGAATATCAGCAGCTGTATCTTCATATATCAAATCCATCGAGGCTATTTCGTTTCCTCAGCATTGCACCAAACGAAACGCCATGGGCATATTGGGGGACCATCATTTGCAGCTCAGGATAGTCGATGCTATAACTGCCGTTGGTCCATTGAAGCAAGTTTGTTCGCTTTTACATTCCGATCACTGAGTTCAAGTGCCACGTTGAACTCTAAAGCACTTGTTGTTGCTGCATTGGGAGCTAATCGCGGCACTCCTCTCCTATCTCACTTCAGCGAGACTCACCATCACCATAACAGCCATGAGCCTGATCAGAAGTTACTGTGGCTCGGACCACCGCTTCAACCAAACTACTTACCTTCCTATGTTTCAAGTCTATTTGGCGTCCATTGGCTTACTTGAGTGGCATGTAACGGCACCTCTAGGCCACTGCAGTTTTTTAGCGCTTCTTTGTACGCCTGACTTCATCTGGTCGAGTGCCAAAATCTTTCAGTTTTCCTTACCGGTTCGTTCACTTCCCCATGAGCTAACCTTACAAATCAAGTGAAAAGGGAGTTTTAGCCACACGATAATACACTCATTCAGACTGTCGTAACAGTGATCCGGTAACAGTATTATTGATTTGGGGATGGTGTACACCCAGCTTTCAGGATATCTGGCGTCCATGTGACCGGCTTACGCCCGGCCAGCTTTTCAACCTTAGTGTCGTGAAGACTTGAGATGGCCGTGTAATTTTGTGGTGGCTATTTTTTAAACGTTCTTTTCACAATTTGTTTTCCGTAGAGATTATTCAGAGCGCAGTTCAGCAAACATTTTTCTAACCGGATTTTTTGAACTATTGAGAAAATCCCATGCTACTGACCTAACAATGAGAGAGATTGCTAGATGGTTCCGTAATACCATCACAGAACATACCCCTTGAAAGGTTGAACATCTCAAATTCGTCTCTGTTCTTTTATCGATCCATGTTACTTTCTCCGTTGGTTGCTCTCCGCTGTCGGCTGTATGTTTCCATCAATATCTCGCTTTTGTTCTGTCATGGTAATCACATTTCTGTGTTCCACGTCGACACGTTTCAGTGCTTATCGACCTATGAGTTCTGCGCAATTCTCTTGTTGTTTATTGCTGATTCCTTTAATTGATTCTTCGCTTCCGTTGTTTCTGTGATGAATATACTTTGATCGGAGTATCCTTTATAGGCTTTGCTCACATTCGTTGTCAACCCTTTGGCAGAACCTTACCGTGATAGTAGTTGAGGTGATGTAATGAGTTTGCGACAGCCAAAAACTGATCTATTACACCCATTGTGACCGTCGGAAAATAGATTGTCGAAAATTATGTCTTTCATCAAGAACCTATTGTTCCTTCATGCAGTTCCAATGCTTCCATTCTTCTTGTCGGTTTTACTTGCATAGCAAATGAGAACAAAGAAAGCACTGTTGCAGAGTGCTTCAACACCTTTTACCCGCTGAGGTGTAGTCACTACTCCTTGCCCGTCTTCTCTGAGTACCAACAGCTTCGAGATTCGATTTCATACCTTCGCTGTGAATGATGCCACTTGGTCAACCAAACGATTTCCCTCCACCGAGGTCGCTTGTTTTCCGCTTATCAGCTGTGTTGTCGGTGCTTGTTGCGTCGTTGGCTGTAACAATTCTATTTGTCGTAAATTCCGGTCTTTCACGGCAACACACCTACGACCGTAACGGCGGTTGAACAAGTGGTTTACATGAGAGCAAGTATAATATGCTAAAAACGATCTAGAGAGTGATAAGCGACAGTCGCATCTTTTCTACTACGTGGGTGCGATCTAAGGAGAATCGTGACTTTGTACTTACCTGATATTCTGCAACTCTGTGGACCATTTTCAGCACCAACGGTATCTCCAGCTACTGTACCCGCGGATGCTACTCAAACCTGAATTCGATATTCTGAACTATTGACTAATTGATAAACAAGGGATTGTAACAAATTTTCTCCAGTTAACCCCGACCAATCGGACTTTCCTTTAAAGTTTCTTTTTCTATAAGCATTGCCTACATTTATAATGCATTTGGCTTCTGGAACACCGAAGTGTTTTATGTTTTGTGACGTATTAGGTTAAATCTTAGTTGGTAGCATTACATCGTGGTTCGTACTGGTTATTATCTGTTGTGTTCTGATTCATTGGATCGAATAATCATCTACTGGCCTCATTCCTGTAAGAACTACAAGTCATTGGATTTTAGCGAGATTTCCCCAGCAGTTTTTAAATCGGTGTGAATTGTCTGACTTGGGGAATGCGTGCTGTTACGGTTCCAATTTCAGAACTAATAACGTGTACCACATTGATAGCTAGGGCTACGGGATGCTTTGGCTTTTAAAGGATTTTTCAAACTCAACCTTCGATTTTTCGTAAAATAATTTCCCTCTAGCTTACTTCGGCCCAATTTGTTAAGCCTTGTGAAACAGACCGCCTTTCACGGTTATCATGAACCGGATGGCGTCCGTTGTTAAGCAGCATGGTTGTGAATATGCTTAGTGAGGATCGGAAACTTCAATCGCTGAAGCCTCCAAATGCGCTCAGTTGAAGTTTTAGGTTATGTTTTGGGAATTTTAATCGGTCTTCTGCAACCCGGATTACTGTTTACCAAGTTCGAACCGTATTAAAGTAAGGTACTCTGTAACCAAAGATGGATTGTCATTAAGGATTAGAAGCAGCTACGACCATGTTAGATATGCAGGTCATGTTCCTCATCTGGCCTGGCCGCTCTGGGTAGAAGACGTGAACCGTCTTCAAGTATTTGACCACCGATGTCTGCGTTCAGTCGCTTGTGTCGGGTGGCACCAGCGTGTAAGTAACGAGGAGGTTAGAAAGCGGGTGTTTGGTAGTGATTGCCAAACGAGTTCTCTTGTCCATTCTCTACGTTTGCACAGGCTTAGATGGTTAGGTCACGTATTAAGGATGCCAGCTAGTCGTCTTCCACACCGAGCACTGTTCGCTGACACTGCGACCGACTGATGTAAGGTGCGAGGTGGACAGATAATGACCTGGCGTAGGGAAATGAAGTCGTTCACGAAGGGGTTAGCTACTGTAGATCGAGTTCCTCTCCCGGCCTGGGGTCCTCGCGACTTACAGGGTCGGTGGCTGGAGACTCTAGATGAGATGACAGTTAATCGAGCTCAGTGGCGTGAATGTTGTCGTTGTTTGGCCGAGTTGTCTGCGAAGTGAGTGCATTTAATGACGCGGGTCAGTGAAAGTCGTAAGGAAGCTGTCTCGTTGATGACGTCTTGCTCTCACTTGTACCTCGGATGTTTGTTATCAAAATGTAGACAAATTGATGCTGAATGTTTGAATATGGACGTAGTCATTTTCAGTAGTTAGGTCCCTTCCAGTCCCCTTCTTTTTTCCTTCTCTCCTATATATAGGGTTTGCTTTTTCATGGTTGTGTGGCAGTTTAGCATTGGTGTGAACCACTGATGATGATGTTCCTCATCCTGAATAGAGGCCTCTGGTTGGAAATCTGACTAAAGATGGCGGGTAACCGAACTCGGAAACGTAACTTGTCTTTTCTTTTTCAGCCCTGTGTAAGTTCAGAATTGGTAGTCAGGCCAGGCAGTTGAAACCGCACATAAATAGTTATATGTGGTGGGGTTTCATTTAGGACTGTCGTTCCTATTGGAAAACATACTTAGATTCAGACCATGCGTCGATACGTTGTCATTATGTCCCCACCTCCGGTTAGCAGCGACTCCATCCACAAATCTGGTGGCTGTTAAGAAACTAGCCTTGCCGTTGGTACAACATGTGTACCCAAACGACCTAGAGAATTTATAACCCTAAAGATTCTAACAGCCGCGGAACCCAAATCCCAGGGGCCATTGGCGGAGCAGGTAGTGTATCAGGCGGCACGGTGGTTCCCAGGATATATAAACGTTGAAGTTCAATTAAGTCTCCAGATTTGTTGGATACCATGCGCAAAGTTCCTCTTGGCAGTTCATTTATTAAACTTAGGGAGAATAACCGTAGTAAGTAAAAGCGTAACCTGGCCGTCGATCGCGAAGCTTGGCTAGTGGCAACGGTTAGGGAAATGGAAACCGTTTCTGCTCCGGAGAACGTCAGCACACTGTTCAAGCCTACTCCTGCTACTGGTTCAAGGAGACAGTCTCCAAGCGAAACTAGCAACAAAGCAGATGACACACTCGTCCATAATAAATCTAGAGGGTTAAGACGCTGGGCGGAACACATCGAGGGTCAATGTGAGTGGCCTGCTGCTTCTACTGTGTTGTCGACACAAACTTGTGATGTACTACCCTGTTCGGTACACTTGGAACCACCTACTAATACTGCGGTGCGCAACTGCATTTCCGCTCTCAAACGTCCCAGATGATCTCATGTCGGCACTTTTCAAACAAGATGGGGAGGCGCTAGTTTGGATTTTGACTCGGCTGCTCCCACTTGCGTGGACAGCGGAGACCATCACGCTGTGCCGAGGCTACTCTGCAGTAGTTCGAATATTGAGTAAGGGAGTCGGGGGCTCTTGCGAAAACCATAGGTAAATTGGTTCGACCCCAGTTATTACCTGGGTTCTGGCATCCACTATACTTCGTCTGCTCACTGCAACTCGGAGGGAGGAGTCATCGAACATTGTGGAGGAGCAGACAGGTTTTCGCCTCAGGTGGAGCAGCGTCATGTGTGCCACCCGCCAACGCTTGCTGTATTTCTCGACTGTCGAGGTGCGTTCGATTCGGTGGATCGATCCACACTCTTAGAGTTGCTTCAACACAGGGGTGTAACGACCAAGTGTGTGAACATACTGTCGGCGCTTTGTTCCCGTACTCCAGTTCAGGTTAGGGTTCACGTTGAACTGTGCGACAGTCTCAGCATCAGCAGTGGCCTACGTCAAGGCTGTCCACTATCACCATTTTCCTCCGATTTTCTCATGGACGAAGTAATGGAGGGCTGTCTGCGACACTTACGAGATGTCGGTGTGGAACTCCTACCTGGTGTAGGACTGACTGATCTTGATTATGTTAGACAGGGAGGCACCTCTGTGAGGCTTGGTGATCGCCTATCTAAGGTGATATTGGGGGCTGTGTTGCTTTGCGGTAGCGAAACATGGCCGTTCAGGATAGAAGGGGTTAACCGTCTGCAGATAGTTGACCACTCACGTCTGCATTCGGCTGCTGGCATCGGGTGATGCGAATGGGTGGGGAGTGGGTATTCGGGATTGATTGTCAGTCGAGTTCCTTTGTTCACCCCTCACATTTGCACAGACTTAGATGGTTGGATCAAGTGTTGAGGATGTCAGTTTGTCGTCTGTCACACCGAACACTCTTTGACGACTCTGTGGTCGACTGGCGTAAAATGTGGGATGGACAGATGATGGCCTAGTAGTGTAGAGAGGTGAAGTAGTTCAGGAAGACCTTTGTTCACTGTAAGTCGACCCCGTTTCCCGAGTTAGGGCCCTCGTGATCTATGGAGTCGGTGGTTGCGGACGTTGGATGAGATGACGGCCGATCGGTTTGGTGGCGTGAATGTTTTCGTTGTTTGTCCGAGTTGTTTGTGGCGTGAGTTCACTTAATGACGCGGGGTAGTGAAGTTTGTAAAGTAGGTTGTCTTGCTGATGACGCCTTACTTTCACTTACGGTTTGGTATTTTGTTTGCAGGGTGTAGGCGCCTTGGTGTTGAATGTTGGAATGTAGACGTAACTATTTTCGGTTATTAAGTCTCTTCCCATCTCTCTTCTCTTCTCCTTGGTTCGCACCTGTTGTTTTCTTCATGGTTATGTGGTGGTTAAGGCTGAATGAGAATCACCTATGTATTGCCGTCTATGATGTTGATGATAATGATGACACAATAATTGGGCGAGTCCATATGCGCTGGCAGAGAGAGTGAGAAACGGGATCGGAAAGTGCTTGAACTGCGACTTACGAGGGTTGTGTCCTTCAAGTTTTGTGAAGACGTCTTCCTTACAAAGTGGCTATACTGATGTGTGGTTCAACGTTGTAACCGAATCTGTTCAGAGTGATCTAGTCGGGACTCTCAAGGACCTGAAAGCATGATAATCTTTCATCTGTTTTTCTGCAAAACGTTTGCTTTCACTTGTGGGCTGGTTACTGTTGTTCCAACTGGGATATTCTAAAAAAAATAAAAATTAACATATTTTTTTAGGTTGCCTCCCAACGATTGTGAGTACGACAGACTGTCTTTCCCTGTCAGTCTGTTCTATAATGGAAAAAATGCGGTTAGTTGTTCAACGTGGGCTTGGAAAGCGTTATCTCCAGTGTACTTTAAGGGAGACAACTGATTAAAAATGCGCTCACATTTTGCGTGAGTTAGAAAAGAAAAGAGGGCAATAATCACAACCTGAAAGATGCTGTACCTTGCGACCAAGGGGGCATAAATTTGTCTGTCAAAGTGGGTAAACGGAAACAGTTGTGCGGTTAGTCCTCTGATGTGAAACGGTTAAACGTCAGGCTTATTGCAAAACTGAGACAGTTGACCTCTGTTACTGCCGATTTAAGCGTTTCTATAGCATCAGTGGCATACGAATTGACCATCCAACGTGGACGAAACTGTATGGACAAAATATATCGTGGTGGGCTGTGACGGGCACTAAAGATGAATGCGGTTCAGTGGACTTCGTCTGAGACACTACACTTGTTGGCACTAATTACAAAGCTAACTCCACGAGTATGCATGTGGCCGACCGAAATTTGAATGTTTTTTCGTATAGGTGTAATGCAAACGGTCAGCGACTGGCATTCTTATTTATGTGATGCATCACATTAAACATCATGAGACCTTCAGTCAACTTATTCGCGTTTTATGGAAGACTAGAGGTAATCCATATTTCGGTTGTAAGATATCCGCGCCAAATTGAGCACGAATGAAGTCAAACAGTTTGGGCGTCACGATTAACATGTTACTGATAAGTAGGTTGAGAATAACACAAATTTAGGAGCAAGCTGTAATATTCTACTCTATATTTTGTCAATTAAGTGAGGGTGCGACTGATGTAGATAAGGTGCGTCCGTGTTTGGTGCTGTTTATCCACCCACGTCACACAGCAGACAAGAGTTTGCTATCATTACGATTAGCACAAGCGTGCTGTGTGTAAATGGTGAGAGCTTCAGCGCACTACCACTCTAAATGGGATAACAGACCCTTGTCAATCACCCGACCTTGATCAAAACCTACATTGTGATTCTTTGGCAGTGCATGTAGTACGATAGCCGAATCCTTCTCTAGCTTCTGAAGTTCTCGTGTGCATCTTGTGTTCGGTATTACGTATTTTCACTTGTCTGCTAGTCTCTGCAATGTGACTGGTATTGAAATCGCCGCATTTGATTTCGCAAATGCAGTCTGTCTGGTCGCCCATAGACTCCATGTTTCCTCTTATATGTCTTATTTTCGTCGTATCGCACAAAGGAGAACGTGGACGTAGAAGAATCCCCATCAAATAAAGCTGACGCCTCTTGCCATTATGTCAAAAAAGCTTCTCCGTGACTGGGAAGCGTTGCCATGCGTTTCTGCAGGAATTAATGTTCCGCAAATGACCTGAGAATTGGTCATGTTTAACTAACCAGGTCCACACTTCTCGGTGACTTGCCTGACTACGATCCCATCAGGATAACATTGAGTTTAGCAGTAAAATAATTTAGCTTCTGTAAAATGACCCATCCTCACCATCAGATGCCATAAAAAGATCCGCTTAACAAACTTAACCGTTAACAACAAGATTCTTCTCACTTACCAAATACTAAGGTTTGCCCTAACTGTTCGCATTAAATGTCGTTTGGTTCTCTTACTGATTAGCTTTTTGCACTCATCAACCTCTTTTACTTTTAACATCTTCTGTGCCGCAGTTGATTGTTATCCTACGGTTCGTCAAAATTTCGTATATGTGGCACTTTGACTTACCAGTTTAAAACGCACTGCGTGTTTGCTTGTTCACTTTCTCATGTGGTGTGATATGCGCCAATGGTCGAGGAGATGAAATTTGATTCGATCTGATCATCATAGCCACTGATGAATATAAATGAACCCGGAGTACAGAATATGTCTCACCTGAAATTATGTTTAGAGAATACACACAGATCTGTCGAGCCAACAGTACGTATGTGAAATTAAGCTGCTAAGCTGTGAAGCGGCTGCTTGCAAGCCGTTTACACACATACCGGCTGGTTTTTTATATTCCAGTTGGCCACCGTGTTTTTTAGGGCTATCGGGTAGACATATATGTGTATAACTCAGCATCTCGTTATTGTTCTGTTCCACTACCTAGCCAAGATCCACCTGCATCATGTGGTTCTTTAAAAAAAGTATAAATTACGATATCAATCGTCATCATTGGCAACATTTCGTCGATGGTTGACACTCATACTTGACTCCCACATAATCATGGCAAAGAAAAGAATAGTTGATCTCAGCTCAAATTTTAAAACAAATGAGGAGCATAAACGTAACCTAATATAGCAAAATCCATTAACATTTTACAGAAACCTATCTAAATCTTGCAAACAAAGAAACTATTTGCAAGTGACAGTAGTGCCGCATTGCAACATCCCAGTAATTTCACTCACTTAACAGACAACGCAGCCAAACGTCAAAGAAGTTAAGCCGCGGAACCTACTACATAAACTGAAACTCTCCTTATAAAATAACGTTTCGTTACTCACTCCCCTTGTGTATCAGTTTTTCAAACCCAATGTTTCCTGTTAGCAGGTTAGTAGTAGGGGATTTTGCCTTCACCACCTAGTTAATAATTCTTGATTTCCTTGATGATTTCTGAGATTCATAGTCAGGTTATTTTTCTTATTCTGTCACTTACATCTTACGTACCGGTTTGCTACTCCGGCCTGGTTTATGGGCAATCTGACACTGTTATCCATGAATTGCCAAGCGTGTGTGGCTGATGAGATAAATTCCCCACACCTGCCAACGGTCGTTTTCTCATAATGTTATCTCTCTGAGCACTGCTGGTGGAAGCTCGTTCGGATTTCATTGTTGGGCTGTCATGAGGTTCTATATTCGACCCATAATTTCTCAACTATTATCTAAAGGACAGTGACTTTTTTTTCAAGAATTAACCGAATTACACCGGATACTCATATATGTTCAGAGAACACCAAATGATCCGTAGTTTTGGGCTGGCCGCTAATGGGTCAGTGTTTCTCGTTCTCGTGACCTAAGTGTAGTGATGGTGACCATTCCAGCTTGTCAGCCTGAGATTATCCGTCCGTGACCTAACTCATTTGAGGCCAACGATTCTTGCAACATTCAAAGTAATACTCGTGCGCCACCACGGCTACGAACCTAAAAGTTTGCATCCAATTTACAAACGCCTGGTTCCTAATCTCGAAACTTCTGCGTGAACGTTTCTCCTGGGAATATTTGTGAGTAAACATCAATATGGTAGTGAAGTGCTCCTTTTTGAGTAATTCAGTGGGTTTTCAAATATTGTCTACAAGCGGATGTACAGTTCTTAGAAGTGTGTCAACTTTCTGTCGAGTTAAGAATGTTCGCAAAATGTACAGCTAGTGGATATTCCAAGCATCCTACTTAAAACTAAACAGGCGGTTGTCAAAATGCAAGTGTAATGTACGGTCTTACTTCCGATCGGCCAGTTCATGTACTTGCGAAGAAAACTTTACGTTGACGGGTGCTGTTGAGCAGTTTGGTTACCTGACTCTTTATGTTGAAGTGGAATGATCGATGGAAGAGGACGAATGTGCACCTTTGCTGAGAATAAACCTTCCGCACACCTTGTAAATTAAGTTGTTCCTTGACAGAAGCATTATGTGACTTGTAAGCGACATCCTGGGATTTTCGCATCCGAACTATTATGTCCAAATGTATCCATAGCAAACTTATGAAACCCCTATCGTGATAGTTACTGGGTACAGCTGCGGCTCTTATTGTTTCAAGGTGCGCATGAGAACACATATGACCAACATGTCACCCACAGGTAAGCAAGTTTACCGAACTTACGTATGCAACGAATAAAGTTCGGTGTACACTAGAAACACGAATTGCCTTTACCTACCTGCTTCATTCGGAGTATCAAAAAGACGTCCGGCTGTCGCTGCAAGGGAGGATATATAGCGCTTGTGTGCATTCTGTTTTGCACTGTGGTTCGGAAACGTGGCCTGTTAAGGGCGAAGAGTTCATCAAACCTGTGGTGTTTAACAACCGTTGTTTCCATCACTTAGGCCACATCGAGTGGGATGATCACGTGGGTAATGCGACCGTTCACCAACGCGTATTTCGGAACGCTCGGAATGAAGAATTAGTTAATTGGGATGCATAGTCCACGGTGATTGGACCGCTTGCTCTGCGTGTCAGACGAGTGTTTGTCACACTGGACGTTACATAATGAAGCCAACAACAGTTTGAGCAAGCCGTGCGACGTTCAAGCAACGGCGTGTGCGCGAAATACGAGCGCTACGAATGTTACTCTGAGGATATTTGCAGGCGTCGTCTGCCCGCCTAAGATATTCGTGATCACACACCGTTAGCTGGAAACGCCACGCGGGATGGAAGGGTGCAGCAGTAAGTTGCATAAACGCATCCACATCATTTCTAGTTCCTTTTCTTTCCGAGTAAATTCCTCTTCTAAGCTATTTCACATCAAGGTTGTTGTGAGCGGCGACCAAAGCTAGGGTATCTTGTGGTCAGGCTCATGGTGCTGGTGAATGTATGAATGAGGCTAGTTGGTCACTATTATG